>LAPY01000561.1:52447-67251 GCA_000970635.1 Eragrostis tef
CCCCGGACGAGCTCCGCCACGTCCGTGACGGCCGGGCGGAGCTCCTGCACGGTCAGCATCGACGTCAGGCTTGCGGTGTAGCTGGACGTCAGGATCAGGACAGCGAACACCCACACGATCACCACGAACCGCGCCAGGTTGCTCTCCAGCTTCTCACCTATAATACATCATTGAAAATGCCATTCAGACTGTTGCTCTTGAAGTTGGGGAAAAGAGAGGGAAAAAGTTGCTTAATTTAATTTTTACGGTGTGCGAAGACGAGGGTGGAGAAGGCGTAGTAGAAGATGAGTCCGAACTGCTGGGCCGGCGCGCCGCGGAACTCGGGGTTCACCCGGTGCTCGATAGCCCACACCACGAACCCCGTGAAGACGAAGAAGGCGAACCACAGGCTGGGTGTCAGCGGCTTCAGGAAGAAGAACATGCTCGTGCTCGTGTTCCGCTGCACCGCCACCACCATCGACCACCCGGATCCGATGAACGGCATCGTGTAGTCCACCTCGCCCATCCTGCTCGAGGTGATGGTCACGTCCTGATGAGCCCATGGCTCAGCAAATCAATTATACTAGGAATTCTAAAAATACTTGCAATAATTCAATCCGTGAAGACGGAATTCTATAGAAAATTCTATTATTCAGATTGGGGCTTTTCCTATTTCTGTGGATGAATGCATGAAAAGACAGAGTAAGTTATCTGATGGTATTATATACCCTTGGTGCAAGAAGATATTTGTTGGAGTTAATTTTGTGAAGAAGAAAGAACAAAACAAGTGGCCGGAGTGAAGCAAGTGCTAATCTGAAGCGTATTAGCAAGTGGCCGGAATATTTTATTATTTATCAACGTGAAGCTGGCCAGGTTGAAAGGAGTTTATTCTCAAGTCTTTGCTCTGTTAGGTCTATTTTAATATTTGTGTGTCTGGTTCGCACTAGAGTTTGGGTTGGTGCAGTTCGAACAGGTGACCTGGGTGCCTATATCCCTGGGCGCCGCCCAATGTATCAGGGAGTAGGTTTTGTTTATTGTGTGTTTTCCCTGTTGAGGTCTCCTCCAGAATTAGGGAAGGCGCCGCCATCTTCTCTACCGTGAGGACTGCTGCCGCCGATCCATATCGAGGATCGTGGTGAGAAGCGCGTGATCAGGAGCTTGTTCCTGGGTGCGTGATTTGGAATTTATTGGAGTTCCTATTCTTCTGATCGTTGTCTATCCAGGCTGCGGGTGGAAGAAACCTATCTAGGGGTTGGTTGCAATTTCTGTAAGCTGATTCCTTTATCTATCAACAGATCGTGTTTGATTATTTAGGGCCTGAACTGTTGCCATAAATTCATTGCTGCTTGGACCCTGAGTGCTAGTCTGATTTACTAAGTGATTGATGTCCGGTTGAATATTTACACATATTTGGCCAAGCTTGCTGTTGTGACTGCTGGGCGGTGCATGACTGAAGTCATTTACCGAGAAACTCATAATTTACTGGTTCATTGCTACTCTCTTGATCAGCGTTGGATTATTCTCGACTGCTAGAATATTTGGCTGCTCACAACTATCGTTGCGCTGTTTCTTATTTGGTTTAAAAATTCAGAGACTTGGAACTGCTAGTTGTTTGTACCGTGAAAGATCGGGAAAACTTTCGGACTCCGTTGTCGTGTCCTATTATTTGGTATCAGATTTGGGTTTCTCACGGTACTGCTCGAGAAGTTTTGTCAGTCTTATTGTGCCACTTCATCATGTTGGACGAACGTCTCATCGTGGAGATGAACTTTGTGCCAACCTTGGGTATAAATACTTCTCCAGATGACTATTATAAGTGGGAAGATGCTATGGAGGTGTTCTTACGGGATCGCGGACTTATGACCATAGAGAGTTGAGCTTTGCAGAGCTCACATTTTCTGAACATGTTTTTCAGTGGTGGATGGAGAGGCAGCAAAGATACACTTGTACTCTTGAATATTGCAGTTCTTGGAAACAGATGAAGACGACGTTGCGCCGTAGATATGATCTGTCGAACATGCGTGTATCATGGGTCGATGATTCTTGTGTTGGAAATATGAGACGTCTTATGCTCAAGAAGCCAACTAAAACAATCAACAGTGATGAGAAAAAGGTGGCCGGGGTTAGTGCTCCAACTTTTACGAGCACCAAGAAGTGGAATGCTCCTTCATCTGGGAGCAGTCCTATTACTCAAGATGATGGATTTAATCATTCTCAAAGTTTAACTCACACCGGGAAGCATGGTGTCTCGAGACCATGGAGTGAAATAATTATCCAAGATGGTCGTGTTCACAGGCCAAAAATGCCAGCCGCTGTAACTAAGCCTGAAGTAACGAGGATTACGGATTCAAAGAAAATAGAAGTTGTAGGTGGCAAAAATTCTTTTGACACCAAACTGAATCAACGTTCGTCTTGGAGTGATTCCATTATTGAAGAATGCTTGAAAATTAAAGAAGTCCTGAGAGGTGCGAAGGAATCTGCTAGCGGTCCTCCTAAAATTATTTTCCCTCCTAACGAACATAAAGAGCAGCTTGTTGGGAACTCTTCCTTTGATATTTGGTGTGATATTTGGTGTCAATAGGGCCATATTGGTTGCAATCTCTTTCCGTTGCAACCAAATTCATTTGGTGGGCGGCCGTGGCAAGTAGTAGCGTGGCAATAGGCTTTGGCAACCACTATTGTGTTTGGTTGCAATACCTATGGTTATTGCAACCAAATGAAAGGTTGCGATCAGTAGTTGGTGCAACTACAGATTATGTGACAATAGTGTGTATTACCACGTAGTTAGGCATTGCATTACGATGTATTTGCAACCAACAAAAATGGTAGCTATACATCTCTATTGCAATGAATATAATTTGGTGACAGTAGACGCTAGTGCCACACATAGTCTTTTGTTGCATTATGGTGTATTTCCACGTTCTAGGTTCAGTTGCAGAAGGTCTTATTGCCATATTCTTGGTTTGGTTGCTGTAGACCTTATTGCCACGCATCGTGTTTTGTTGCGGCATGTTATTTTGCCACGCATTAGGTTCATTGCAGCAGCTTGTAATGCCATGTTGTTGGTTTGGTCGTAGTAGACCTTGTTGCCATGGAAAGTATTTCGTTGCAACATACCATATTGCAGCACACCTCATTTCATGGCAATAAACATGTTTGCAATGAAGGATATTTTGCTGCAATGCAATGGTGTTGCAATGACATAAATGTCGTTGTAATAAGGCCATATAGCATCAAAAACTGTACATGCTAGTTGTATTGCAACAAAATAATGTCGTTACAATTACCTGTCACATCGGACTAACTAAAGTGTTCTAATTTCTCATGTTGCAATCCAAATAAATATCCTAAATATTATAAATGCTAACTGCATCAACAATTATTTCAAATCATCCCATGAGACCATAAGATAAGCAGTTTATCATCAACTGAGACATCACTGTACATCTACCATGTAAAAGTAGAATCTAAATTTTAATGAAAGAGTAAAAACTATAATTAATTTATTGTGTATGAGTTGGCCATAGATCCTTTGAGATTGTAAACTTCCTTCACTTGATGATGTTATGCTAAATAAAAGCATTTGCATTATATAAGTATAGTTACATGAAGTTTTCAGATGTAACATCGTACTTCTATGATGTAACATCAGCAGCAAACATGTGGCAGAAAAGATGAAAATTAAGATAGCACAACCACAGAGCAGGAAAACAATTATGTATAAGGAGTAACATTGAAATAATTAGATGTAATTATAGTGGGGTAGCAGTGAAACAATCATGCATGAAAATGGCCGGTACAAAAATTATGGAGAAGAGGATGCCACAATTTCATAGCTGACAATTATGAAGTACACTTTCTAAGTTGCAAGGACTAGTTCACAAGGCAGATTTTGGAGCAAGCATGCCAGAGGATAGGAGTTGGATGTTGTTGCATAAGACGTCAGATGAATGGTAGAAAGGCTTGGAGAACTTCCTAAAAACTACATTTGGAGGCAACTCACGCGGTAGAACCACACCCTGTCCATGTACAGGATGTCGTTGCTTGTCATACAGAAAACAATCCGAGGTTCAAAAGCATTTGCTCTCTCGAGGATCTGATTCAGATTTCATAAAAGGTGAAGGTGAAGGTGATGGTGAAGATTCGGACGAGGACAATGCTTGCGATGAAGGAACAGATGATGGTGGCTCTGTCAAGGATCTGGTTTCATCATTAATCAGGGGCGCTATACATGGAGAAATAATTGGAACCAGTAGTGAAGAGCCAAATGAAAATGCCAAGACATTCTTTAATTTATTAAAGGAAGTAGAAAAAGATTTGTATCCAGGATGCAAAGAGGCAACTAAAGTATCATTTATTGTAAGGCTGTTTCAGATTAAGTGCATGGTTGGTCTTAGCAACAGGGGTTTAGAGCTCATATTAAATTTATTTGCCCTTGTGCTCCCTGAAGGCCATTGTGTTCCAAACACACTAGACAAGGTTCGAAAAGTTGTTCGTGATCAGGGCCTTGACTACAAAAGGATACACCCATGTGTCAATGTTTGTATTTTATTGCGAGGGGTTTATGCTAAACTGAGTAAGTGCCCATCATGTGGTGAGTCTAGGTGGAAAAATACCAGTTCAGATGGAAATGATGATGAGGCTATCTGCACAACTAAAACCAAGAACTGATATCCACAAACGATACTACGATATTTCCCACTTATTCCTCGATTGCAAAGGTTATATATGAGAACCAGCACATCAAAACTGATGCGATGGCATGAAAAGGGTTTGTCCGATGATGAAAAAATGCGTCACCCTGCTGACTCCAAGGCATGGAAGCACGTGGATAATACATGGCCAGAATTTGCGTATGATCCTCGGAATGTCGGGCTAGGTCTTGCATCTGATGGGTTTAACCCATTTGGAATGTTGAATGTTAAACACATAACATGGCCTGTGATCCTGATCCCTTACAATTTGCCTTCTTGGTTGTGTATGAAACAATCATTTTGGATTATGTCAATGTTGATTCCAGGGACAAAATCTCCTGGGCAAAATATTGATGTATATTTGCAGCCCTTGATTGGCGAGCTACATGATCTTTGGGTTAATGGTGTTCAAACATGGGATGCAATGGCGAAGAAGCATTTCAAGTTGCATTATTGTGGACAATTAATGACTTCCCTGCATATGCGATGCTTTCAGGTTGGAGCACGAAAGGCAAGTTTGCTTGTCCATACTGCCACAAGGATACTGACTATTTATGGTTAAAATATGGGTCAAAGCATTGCTACATGGGACATCGCCGCTTTCTTCCTTTGAACCATAGGTGGCGCCAGAACAAGGCTAGCTTCAATAACAATGTGGAAACTAGGGGGCACCAGTGCCACTAACTGGTGCACAGGTGCTGCAACAGTATGAAAGTTTTGAGAAAGTGGTATTTGGGAAGAAGACACAAAAGAGGAAGCAGCGTGAAGAAGAAAATAGATGGCACAATTGGAGGAATAAGAGCATTTTTTTAATCTGCCATATTGGAAACATTTGCTTGTGAAGCATAATTTGGATGTGATGCACATTGAGAAAAACATCTGTGAGAGCATATTGGAAACTCTGCTACAGTTAGGTAAATCAAAAGATAGTGACAAGGCACGGCTTGACATGCAACATATGGGGATATGAGAGGACCAACATCCTGTGATAAAGAATGGAAGGTACACTTTACCGACATCATTATATTATTTGGGTAAAGATGAGAAGACATATATATGCAAATTTCTAGAGGGAGTGAAGATTCCTGATGGTTATGCCTCAAGTTTCAAGAGGTTGGTGGATGTCGATGCCTGTAAGGTTTCTGGTGGCAAAACTCATGATTGTCATGTTATACTTCAGAAATTGTTACCTTTACTAGTGCGAGACATATTGCCTGAAGTTGTTGCTGTCCCATTGATTCAGCTCAGTAGGTTCTTCAATATGTTATGTTCCAAGGAATTAGGGGAAGGAGAACTAGATAATCTGACCATTTTGATTAGAGAAATCCTATGCCAACTGGAGATGATATTCCCACCAATTTTTTTGATATAATGTTGCATTTGCCAGTTCATCTAGCTGAAGAGGCCAAACTTGGTGGACCTGTGTGCTATAGATGGATGTATCCAGCCGAGAGGTATCTACGTAGGCTCAAAGGCTACATATGGAACAAATCACACCCTGAAGGTTCAATCGCAGAGGGATATATATCAGAAGAGTGCA
Organism: Eragrostis tef; assembly: GCA_000970635.1. Lineage (NCBI taxonomy): Eukaryota > Viridiplantae > Streptophyta > Magnoliopsida > Poales > Poaceae > Eragrostis > Eragrostis tef. The sequence continues at coordinate 58,661 of LAPY01000561.1, forward strand.
TGATCTTTTGCTCCCGCTTCATGGAAGACGTCGATACCAAGATGAATCGTCCAGAGCGTCATGAAAGTGCTGCGGTGAATAAACCACCATCTGGGCTGAGCGTATTTGGCAATATTGACTATAGTAGAAAAGGATTAACTATGGATTCAGCTGACAGGGTTCAGATGGAGCGGATGAGGCATTATATAATTACAAATTGTGATGAGGCTAGTTCTTTTGTCAAGTAAGATGATACGTAATTCACTCATATTTCTGTATGCATTTTTGTTATATATTTTTTTCTTATTTCTATTAATAGATATTTGTTTGGCCATACCAGGGAGCATATGGATTTAATTAAAAAGTTAATCCTCGTAATGTTGCCAAACGACACAGGGATAAATTTGTAGGCTGGTTTGAGCGCAGAGTGAGTGCTTTTTTAATTTTATTTCTTTGTATATCTGATGCATTAGTGTAGCTTCTGTATTTTTATATTTCATTACTTTGTTTGAATGGGTGCAGATTGGTGATCTTTATGAAAAAGGAGAAACAAGTGATCTCATGTATTCCCTTTCTCAAGGGCCAGACTATCGAGCACGAATTTCCAATAGATGCTTCATCAATGCGAGAGGTATCTATGTACGCTCAAAGGCTACGTATGGAACAAAGCACACCCTGAAGGTTCAATCGCAGAGGGATATATATCAGAAGAGTGCATGATTTTTTGCTCCCGCTTCTTGGAAGACGTCGAGACCAAGATGAATCGTCTAGAGCATCATGAAAATGTTGCGGTGAATGAACCACCATCTGGGCTGAGCGTATTTGGCAATATTGACTATAGTAGAAAAGGATTAACTATGGATTCAGTTGACAGGGTTCAGATGGAGCGGATGAGGCATTACATAATTACAAACTGTGATGAGGCTAGTCTTTTTGTCAAGTAAGATGATACGTAATTCACTCGTATTTCAGTATGCATTTTTGTTATATATTTTTTTGTCTTGTTTCTAATAATAGCTATTTGTTTGGCCATACCAGGGAGCATATGGATTTAATTAAAAAAGTTAATCCTCGTAATGTTGCCAAACGACACAGGGATCAATTTGTAGGCTGGTTATAGCGCAGAGTGAGTGCTTTTTTAATTTTATTTCTTTGTATATCTGATGCATTAGTGTAGCTTTTATATTTTTATATTTCATCACTTTATTTGAATGGGTGCAGATTATTGGTGATCTTTATGAAAAAGGAGAAACAAGTGATCTCATGTATTCCCTTTCTCAAGGGCCAGACCATCGAGCACGAATTTCCAATAGATGCTTTATCAATGGTTTTCTCTTTCGAACGGCTGATATTGAGAAGAACCTAACTACACAAAACAGTGGTGTAGTTGTTTGCGGTGATGGTACTAGTGGCAATATGGATTGGTATGGTGTGATTAAAAAAATTATCTCCCTTGAGTTTCCTAATGGAAAGGAAGTCATCTTGTTTGAGTGTGACTGGTTTGATGTACCTGCTGCCACAAAGAACAGAGGTAGAGGATACAAGAAGGATCAATATGGCATTATTGATATTAACACAACTCTATCTTGGTACTCAAACGATCCTTACATTCTGGGCATACAAGCTGAGCAGGTAGTTTACGTGAAAGGTGCGAAGAAGCCGGATTGGTCAACTGTTGTTAGACTGAAACCAAGAAATTTGTTTGCCATGTCTGAAGCAGCAGATCCGGAAAATGGTGGAGAAATCGATGTGGACTCACTGGATGTGGGTGTTGAAGGCAGGAACATCTCAGGCACACATGCAGAGCTGTAAGAATGGACAAGGACTGGCGTTGAAGGGGTAAGTGGTGATGCTTCAGTCATTGAAAAGGCACTTGCCGAATCTGTACCAGAACCAAATGATATAGACTTATCTGATGATGAAGAAGATGATGAAACCTATATTAATGATGACTATGTTGCACCGCTAAAGTTTACAGGTGAAGGATCGGATGATGAATTTTTTGTTTAAGTCATGTTGCATGCTTCTGTGAATCTGGCTAGTTTAGTCGAGTAATTGCACGCTTTTGTTCATGCGTGAATCACACTCTTGTGTTTATTTGCTTGTGTAATTGCACGTTTTTGTGAACCTCGCTTGCTTCAGTCATGTAATTGCACACTTCTATATATCTCCGTATCTCTTTCTCTTTCCATTCAGAGACAATGATTATTTCCTTTCTTTTCATTCAAAACAATTTGACAAATATAATTAGAGATGCCAGTACCTTCCTTTTAAATCAAAGACAACCATTCTTTCTGTTCAAAACAAGTTATAAATCATAAAACAAAGGTACTGATATGTGAAACTAAAACAACATCTAATTTTCTGAACCAAATGCTGCAAATGAATACGTTATGGATATCTACGGAACTTATCCCACAACTTTCTTAATAGCAACTTTTTGTAAATAATACTTTTATATACTTAGCTGAAATTAAATAATCAGAAAATAGTACAAACTAGGATTCCTGAATAAGCTGTACAAATTTAATGACTTCTCCCTAACCTCTTATCAGAATCGAGTGAAATCAACGCCGTTGGAAAGATAAAAATATTCCCTACAACTTCCGTTATTGGCTCAAGGTCTACTTCCCAACCAATTAACACCAGATTTGAAAAAATGCAACTGCTCTAAACGAAATTTTGGAAGCTTGACAATGAGCATGACTGCAGACCAGCGAGTCGCACAACTCAAGCAGCAGGCTAGCAGGATGCGCAGGCACTTGAAACCAGCGAGTAGTAGTATTTTTTTTTTTTTTGAGCGACACCAGCGAGCGAGTAGTAGTAGAGGCATTGGGCGTGACTCCGTTGACCAGCCCGCCCAGTAGAGATGGTCATCAATAACGATGGCAACGGGCAGTACGCCCGCGGAAAGCTGGCAAAAGCCAGCTGAAAAGCTGAAAAAATAAACTAAAAGCTGAAAAGCTTGTTGAGCTACTTTTCTGACTTTTGACATGCTGAGAAACTTAATATATATTACAAAAGTCAATATTAAAAATGTCATAGACAGTTTTTCAACTACTCAAACAGTCAACTTTTCTAAAACTTTAAAAGCCCCATCCCAAACAAACAGGCCCTTAATCAATATGGTCTAATCGGTAACTCAAACAGACATCTTGCACACGACGGACTGGGCACGAAGCTGCCGATGAAGAAGAAGAGCTATGTGCCGTGATTGATCCAGGCGGACACGGCGGCGCGCATGGGGCATGGCCCGTTAGGATGGCGGTGGTCCAGCGCATGGACGACGAGGTCGAACACCGTCGTATCAATCACAATCGTGTCTGGACCCTCCAGCTAGTATCACACGATCTGCCTCACCTACGAGGCTACGATTATCGATGAAGTGCCAGCCTTCGAAAGTGGCAAGATGTTGTGATGGCTGCCAACTCCGCCGCCGCCGCCGCCACCGCACAATCTCTCGATGGCTGCCGCCACAAGAAGCCTAAAATGAAAACAACAAAAAATCGAAAAGTTACAACCTTTATTTTTTTCATTACTATCGATATGATACTTATGATACCGATATATGATACGTATGATACTAGTGGGTTGGAAAAGTATCATTATGTCAATCTGAGCCATTGGACATCATGCATCTATTTGAGTCTAATGTATAACTCAGGGATGCAAATCATCCTGTCCTAGCACTATGAAGTTTCCTCTTGCCCTTCCTCTATTCCCTCACATCGTCCTCTTCCTCCTCATCTAGTGAGCACCTGGAGTAAGGGAGAAACGCCTGAGTTCAGATTTAGCAAGTAAATCATTCTTAATAACTCATTAATTACAACATTGAAACAACAGGCTAGGGAAGTACACATTTTTAGACAGAGCAGAACATGTGAAAGATGAAGTCCTGTACCTGCACGCTTGCCCAGGTCTGTCTCGAAGGAATACGGCTTCTTTGTGCAGTAGACGTATCGGTTAACCCAATTTTCCTCCCATTTCCACCCGTATGCTTCTAGTTCCTGGACGTACTTTATTTTCCCCCACTCAGAGGTCTCATCTTGCAATGATATCAGTTCCAGCAAGCTTAGACTGCAATCTAGGCGCAACTTTTTCAAATTAAGTCCTCTTAAATTTTCTGGAAGTACTTCAGCGTCCAAATCCTTCCATTCCATGCTGAGGAGTGTTGGCAAGTCCTCCAGTGTCTTTACCGCTGGGCATGTTCCAATGACAATCTTCTGCAAGTGAGGAAAGTTGCTGATCCTCTCTAGTTTTGGGTTGTCAAATAACCGTAGCTCAAACAACAGAAGGAAAGTTCTCTACAGAGACCAAGTGCAAGACCTTTCTCAGGTGCAACAATGTCAATTGACGAGCACGATTTGCAAGCCCTGGCGGAAGACACTGCAGTTTACAGTTGACAATCACTAGGCAATCCAGAACGGGCATCCCTCGGACTTGGTCCTCCCAGTCCCACTCTCCCCATCCCGGCATGTCCTCAAAACGCAGGTTCTTCAGCTTGGGAAATGCGACACCAGCACCACACGAAATGCGATGAGGCTGCCTCCTACCAGTCAGTTGTCCTGCTGGTGCCTCACCCATGTCGTCACCTTCTCCTTCCGGACATGGTGCGAGGAGTTCATGACCAATACAGTGGACTGACGGAGCACGCTTGATCTGAAGAAAATCAAGAAAGTGGAGCTGGCCCAATCCATTCGGTAGCTGCGGACAGCATAGGTACTCCTCAAGCACTAGCCGCCTTAGGCTCTCAAAGGCTGGCATATTTCGCATCCACTGCGGTAGCCCACGTGCAAAGTAGCCTTTGATATCAAGTATTTCAATGCAAGTTGGAGGACAGAGATTAGCCAACACCTCCTCGATTCTCTCATGCTCCTCCTCTCTGATGTTGGTTTCAACCTCATAGTTTTCTTTGAGCAGAAGTCTGAAAGACAAAACTAGCATCGTCAGGTGATGTTTACTGCTAAGCATGGATCTAGCAGCCAAGGAACCAGAGGATGCCTTCTCCAAAAATGTTATTAAAAGGTATTTGAGCTTTGATAAAGGCCCGAGCTCCTCCAAGGTGCACCAGCCATCTATGCTGTCATCAGAACAAGTTGGAAACCCCTTCATCACGACCAAATCTTCTAGCTTTCTGAAACCACGAGGAACAGAGGTAATCAATGTGCCAAGAATATTGAGAAACCTCAGCTTCTGTAGCTTCAGAATGCTATCAGGAAGTTTATAAATGAATTGACAGTGATGAAGGTCAATGGCTTGTAGAAACTTTAGACTTCCTATGTCTTCAGGGATCCGTAATATGTTTGTATAAGAGACACGTAAGAATCTTAAATGTCTCTGTTGACATATGGAGTCCGGCACCTCATAAAGATCTACCTTATTTAGGTATAAAATTCTTAGGCAAGAAAGGTTGCTTAATAAATCCTTTAACTGAACATTTTTGCTTAGGCAAGAGAAGTTGGTCAGAAAATCCTCTATCGGAACTCTGTTGCTTCCACATGAAATTAGTGACCTCAGTGCAACATGTTTTTGGAGAGAACTCCAGTCCACTTCCTTGTTTGATATAGACAGGTGACGAAGCTTCAATGTACTAAGAGTGTCGTTCACATTCTGCTCCTCACTGACAAGTACTCCTCCTTTTGTTATGTGTTGTGCAAAGGAGCGGACAACATCATGCATGTTGCATGCTTGTTCATCATAGTATTTTTCGTCTGGGTTTAAAAGATTCCTTGAAATCAATTCTTTGTAGTAATCTGATCCTAAATATTCTGGTTGCCTTGGACTTGTTTTGTCTTGCAGGTAGCCTTCTGCCATCCAAAGCTGTGTTGCATTATCAATTGTTATCATTTGATCTTTGGGGAACAATGAACAATACAAAAAACATTGCTTCAAGTGTGAAGGCAACTCTTCATAACTCAAATAGATTGCCCTGTTAATATCTTCATTGATTCTAGCAATTGACCAAGTGTAATGATTACAAACATCCTCCCAGGCATCTCTTGTGCTGCTTTTGTTGAGCAGCAGTCCCCCAACCGCCTTAATTGCTAATGGCAGGCCATCACATTTTCCCACAATCATCATCCCGATATCCTTTAATCTATCAATATCACGTTCATCACTCTCATCCAAAATTACCTGTTGGACAAAGTATGACAGCTGGGTGAGAGAGAGAGAGAGAGAGAGAGATTCACACTTTTATTGAAAAGAGAGGAATTTGTTGGGCCCAAATAATTGAATCACACATGGGCAATAATGCAAAAAAGTATGAGTGGATACGACACCGTGGGATGATTAAAGGTACTACGCATGGGAAGCTCATGAGTGAAAGCGTATCCGTAAAATTTTAAAAGACAAAGAAAACAATTCTGAATTTGAATTATTTTGTACAAATTAAATTAGGTCCACTTAAATTCCATAAAACAATTCATCACATAGATCCTAGTGATCTTCTCTCCTGGCTGAAGCTCATGAGTGAAAGAGTATCCGTAAAATTTAAAAGACAAAGAAAACAACTCTGAATTTGAATTTGAGTTATTTTGTACAAATAAAATTAGGTCAACTTAAATTCCATAAAACAATTCATCGCGTATATCCTAGTGATCTGCTCTCCTGGCTTCGCCTCTAGGTGTGTTAAAAGGATAAAAGTTAATTGTAGAACTTTTTCTGCCACTGTAGGCCCTGAATGGTGAGCTTAAGGTCTTGTCCGATGGCTAAGTTTTCAATTTGTAACTCTTTCATTTTTTTGCAAGGGAATTTGTAACTCTTCATTGGTGTGAACATACGGCCATCTAGGAATCATCGATACCTGCCAGATGGTGCCATACCCATATCCGATACGTACGGCAGGATGCAATACGGCAATACTACGATACTCGATACTCTCTCTATATCACCACTGTTTTCAAATTCGTTGTATCGCCGTATCAGTGATTCTTAGATGGCCAATTTCCACGCCCAAAGTTTTATTTTGTAAATCGTCGTTTGGTACAAGAAAAGGAGAGTTGCATCACCAAGTCCATAATATTTGTCGTACAAATTTGGCCTACTTTTCTTAAGTCATTACATGTTGACGTTTCAGTTAGTGTATGATTAAGGTTAGAATCCATTTAATTTATTTTTTTGCATCACAAAATTTTGCAAATGTATAAACATATAATCAGTGCATATGTAAAGTTTACTAACCTGTTTTTTTAGCAGAATCCAAGCATCTTCTCCTCCTAGCGTGTTAACCGGGTGTATAACTTTTGCCTTCATCTTACGAGCGACTTGAACATTTCTTGTGGTCACCAAGACTCGACTCCCAGGAGCACCATCACTAAGCGGTACTCTTAGAATGTCACTCCACACAGTTTCACTCTCACTCCACACATCATCCATCAGCAGCAAGAATTTCTTTGTCTGCACAACTTCTTTCAAAGCCTTCTCGAGCCGAGTCCTATCTCCCCCGGAGACATTGTAACTGCTGTCAAGATCAGTAATAATATTTTGTAGTACATCAATTGGCTTGACTTCCTTGTTAACACTCAACCAGATCCTCTTTTGGAAACTTTGTACCACCTTCTTGTCGTTGAAAACCATCCTAGCGAGTGTGGTTTTGCCTATGCCGCCGGTGCCGGTGATAGCAGCGGCAACAACAACATTGTTATCGTTTAACCCTTCATGATCATCCGCTTTCTTGATAAGCACATCAACGATTTTCTTCGTATCTTGCTCAATCTTCTCACCGACAACATCAGATCGGATAATTCCCGATCCGGTTTTTCTATCGCTATCAAGCAAAGAATTAGCGCCTTGGTTGGTGGAAGGAGCTGAGGAGTTGATCGCTTGGGTGATGAACCCAAAGCGGGAGCCCCTCCTCTCAAGGTCCAACAGCCGTTGGTTGAGCGCCTGGATCTTCTTCCCAATCTCATGTGCAGCAACAGGGTTGCGGAAGCAAAATAACATGGAGGGCATCTTCCAGCACCGTGGAGTGGTTCTTGGCGCAGATGTTGATGCCGAGAGATCTTGTTCGTCCTCCATCATCTGGCAGAGGTCAAGGATGTCATCAGCGTCGTACATGACATCCTTGAGCTCGCTCACCCACCGCTCAGTCGTCGAATCCCGGATGCGCCTCTGTTGGAGTTGATCTCGGCTAATCCCGAGTTTAACTTAGTGCACAAGTCAACCACCTGGGCCCACGCGCTACTAACCAACGTGATTAACAAGTTAGAACCCTGATCGGTGGTAGAGTTCCTATTGTACTAGGAAACGGCCCCGGTCTCCACAGCGCATATAAAAAGAGAGGTACCCTTACGGCTCCAATCATCCAATTCACGAGTTCAATCTCGAGTCCTCAGAAACCCGATCGCTAAGGCGCTGAAGGAGAACGAAGGTCGTCTTCCCGTTCGAGTTCCCGTTCGAGTTTTGGCGTCCAGAAGGCCGGCGATTTCCAGCACGTCCTGCTGGTGACCGGCGATCTCCTGTTGCCTTGCCGGTGACTCCTGCTGTTCGATCTACACCAACAACGTCGTCCCCGACCGATCCAGAAGTTCTCATGGCGTCCTCAAGCTCTGGTATTAGTCCCATCTAATTTCCGCATGAGTGTGATGTAATCATGTACTAGACTATTTGTT
>LAPY01000561.1:76683-86890 GCA_000970635.1 Eragrostis tef
CCGGCGTGGTGGCCGCCCGCCGGTCGTCGTCGGCAACAGCTGGCAACAAGTCCTCCCCCGAGTCGCAGGGTGCAGCAGAGGCCGGCGAGAAGGCGGGCCTGGGCGGCGTCACCAACCACATGGCGGCGATCATGAGGCCCGTGGCGAGCTCCCGCGCCACGGTCCACGACGTCGACGACGCCTTCGAGATCAAGCTTCTGCCGCCCAACCCGGCGGCGAGAGAGGCGGCGGCAACGGCCGGAGCAGCGGGCTTCAGGGGTCTGCCGGCTGGGAACAGTGGCGTGGCGCGGCAAGCTCATCCTCCGCCGGTCAGAAGTGGAGCGGCGTTTGTTCCTGCGCAGCAATGTAAATGACCATTGGAGAAGCATAATATTTAGGATCGTGTACCCTCGAAATAGTTTTTTTTTTACTAGCAATTTATCCGTGCGTTGCTACGCCGGTGATCACATATAACTTCTTTGTTTTCGGATCGGGCATCAAGTCAGACACTTGGGTGTATTACACAAGCATAGTTTAAATAATCATTATATTTTTGATGCAACTATGACAATAGCGGTAAAGACTTTGGATGCGCACTTGGTGAGATGCCCAATGAATTTTTATCTCGCAATATTTTAATCCAGAGATCTTACTCGAATCTATATCTAAACCTGAGATGCAACATCAAGAATTCCATGTAATTCAATTCCTCAATTAGCATTTTGATTTCAGCTGGCGTCGTCATACCACGAAGATACCACTTGGGATACATGGACGCGATGCTGAGAATAGACCCCGCTTAAACTTTTAAGGAGTAAGTAGAAAGACTTTGTCAGAATCGTGTAATAGTTGTAATCTCGAGTTTTGTACGGACTTTTAATCCGTGAATTATTATAACTAGCGTGTTTCGTATGATGACTCATGAGAAACAAAGGTCACAACAAAATGGAACTAATTATTAGGAATTATAACCTGTGCGTTAACATCAGTATTATAATGTCGTTGGAATAATGCTAATGAAGGTTAAACGATGTGAAGGCTAAAAAAGTAAGTGAATAAGCACTACGACATGTAAAAGCTCAGAAAATGGTTCTATTAATTCAATCATACACGTGTTTAGCATAGAACAAGGGTCATTCATACAAACTTAGGCATCCACTAGGATAAAGTAAAAAAAGATATCCAATATATGGCTTGCTAGTTGGCCCAACCGCCTCTACTCCTGCTACATGGACTTATCTTGCGAAAGTTGCTATCACACTGACGGCCCATCAGCAAGCAAAATGCCCTTAGCCCACTTTAGTATTAGGATAAAAGGTGTATAAGAGCCTCAGGGGCACACAAAGCTGCCGGCCTGGCGCGAGGAGAGGCCAGCAAAGCACTTGGGGCTTTTACTTTTGAAAGAAGTCTATTTTACTACATTTAAGTATCTATATAGTCCACTTAACCCTCTAAACTAATTTTTAGTTTATTTTTACTCTCTCTAACTATTTAGATTGGTTCAATTTACTCTCTAATGAAAATTTTCTTTTTTTTAATCTCTAGATACACATCTTGTTTGAGTGTGAAATTTCGTGAGATTATAGTTTAAAACATACCTTATGTTACCAATTTGACATATACAATAGAATAATGCAAGAAAATATTTCTAAAGCATAAAGGATGCTGTCGTCTACCATGCTATAAAATTTGAGCTTCAAATATAACTGGTACAAAGAGAAACAAAAAAGTAAAAATTCACAGGAGGTGAATTGAACCAATATGTATAGTTTGGAGTAGTAAATTGGACTAAGACTTAGTTTAGGGGGTTAAGTGAACAACATGAATACTTGTGGGTAGTAGAATGGACTTCTTTTTTTTACTTTTTGCACCAATCAAGTTGTTCGGCGTGGAGGAATCCTGTGCCACCCTGCTCACCTGATGCATGCCCGCGCCCTGGCCCCTGCATGCAGTTTCCATCATGGACATAGTTGGGCTGGGCACCAGATCGTGTGGAATTGTAGGTCCGAAACGCTTGTCCGCCATCGATGACCGCGAGAGATCGATGGGTCAGGATCCTGAAGGAACACCTGTTTTCCATTGGTGAAAGGCTTTGGCATGAAAACTAGGCCGAGCAAATAGCGTAGCCGTGTGGTGTCGTAGCCGGGCTAATTTAGGTAGCCCGCTAGCACTTTAGAGTACGACCAAATTAAATCAAGGACGCAGGAGTGACGCGGCCATAAAAGTTGTGAAGTTCGAGATGTCATGGCCAGAAGGTCGCTATATAGTAGAAACACTAGTATGATTCGGCGCGCGAAGCGCGCCGCTCGTCTAATCTTCCATTCTCTGAATCCGTCGAGAGACGCCGCTGTTTTTACTGGCGTAGCCAAAAGCGTATGGAGGGAACTTTACATGTGCGCTGCATATGTTTTTCTTCTAAATTTCCAGACAGTCTCGGGTGGCTAAAATAAACAATGAATCTACTCACCGCTGCCTACACTTCAAAATGAATAGCTGGGTTGGCTGAACTGGTACTGGCGCAGGGTGCAAGCAGGATGGAGTGAGGAAGCCTGACCATCTCCATTTTGTGCAAGTTCTGCAAGAAGGCAACAGGAATCAGTAAGCATGTTGATTCGTTTCTTAATTTTGTTGCTGATTTTTCCCCTTCATAGTAAACTCAGTTTGTGTAAGAGGCAATACGCAGCAACAGTGCATAAATGGGTTAATTCATTTTGTCCTCAGTCTGTTGGCACCGAATGTGGTGAGGACAGCTATAATTTAGGTTACACTATAGATGCTGTGTTATGCATTCAGGCACACGTCGACAGTAGGAGGTGTCGGCATAGGTCTGCCATGATGTAGTGAAAGATGACGGAGTTTGATTCCGTCTCCAATCGCACTGCATTTCATATGCGTCTGAAAATTCCCCTCTTTTGATATGATGTGTGCAAAGCAAGAGCAGGTCGAACTTATGGGGATGCCTTTTCGAGCTGTTTTGGGACTCTTTGTAGTACCGTTTCATTCCTGGTGGGTGTTCAGACGTTTGATACAGGGTGGGATGAGGACCTAGGCTGTAGACCACCAACTCAGAGTGGTAGATGGTAATTTCCTATCTTATTAGATGGGTAATTTCCTCTGGCACGATGAGGACAGCAAATTTGTTTAACAGGAACAAAAAAGTGAGTTTTTGTAGATCTGAATTTTATGAATATTACAGAGTAGAAAATTATAAAATAAATTAAAACATGTATCTATATATGTCATAGTACAGAATATTTACTCCGTGGGCAGACAATTTGGCAGTAGGAATCAACAATAGAGGCTCCCAAACCTCTAGTCTCCACTCGCATCACATTCTCTGATATGGCAGATTGGCATGTATATATAGCCAGGCACCTTCATATATGAGCCTGGTTCAGCTCAGAAGTCCAAGCTCGAAAAACAAGATCAAATAACTTCGGTGATGAAACAAAATTCAGAAATCTACTAACAGATTCTTAGGTATGGCATAAGAGTACTGTTGTGCTCTTGCAAGACGACCAAAACAATTTAGACACGCAAGTTTACTGCAGGTATGGCATATACCCAAGTTTACTGCAGGTCAGGGTCCCATATCAAGCATCTAGTAACATGACATGCATCATACTAAAAGTAAAATGTCTCACGCACACCATACTCAAATTTCAAAAACTCTAAGACCAAATATAGTCTGCATACATAATTAGGAACTTAGTGTACTGACTCAAATTTCCAGATCTCTAAGACCAAATATAGGCTGCATACATTATTAGGAACTTTATAATGTATTACAGTTTTGAGGACAGAGGTTACGGTCAACTTGCTAAAGGTAAAACAGAAACAGGGAAAACGGCTGGGACAAAACTCATGTGCATCCCCCTATAGAAGGGGTCATTTGTTTTCAGTTCTGAACTATCATAGTCCGGAACTCCGGATTTATCCTTGAGTGTACTTGCCCCCGTTTCCAAGCTTGTAAATGTAAACCCAAAAACATGGCGCACATCATTTCACCTGAGATCAATGAAATATTGGCAAAAAGAAAATCATAATCGAGAGTCAACAGTAGATTTGGTAGCTAAAGATTCAAGGTTCCATGACATATGTAATGTATATTACTTATTGTTACTTGTGAGCCAGACAAACTTGTTCTTCGAGAAGCGCAATTCTGCTTCAAATGGGATCGTAAAGCAAATTGACAAATTTCTGCAGGAGGCTGATGAAAATTATCTCAATAAACAAAACATAGTATAGTAAAGCTCTATATGCCATCTGAACTTGACAAATAGTTCAGGCAGACAAAATTTTACATAATAAGACCATGAATGAAATTGCCCCTGAATTCCCAAACTCTGAGAGACACAATCAACAGCGAAAAGAATATTGCAGTCCACATTACTTTGTTCAATACCAAAGGGTGGTGTGTGGTTAGCCGTCAGCATGGTCGAATACCCTTGGATGATAAATCAGAATCAAGAGTGCATATCTAGTGTTAGAAGGAAAAAAAAAAACAAGCAGACATACTGTGTTGAGCATGTCAAACAAATAAGGCACTTCATGTTCGTTCTTCAATGCTACTGTACATTGTTATGTAAAATCCTGGAAAACTTTGATATATGAACTGCGAAATCCACAGCATGTAATGCAGAACATATCACATAATCACACACACACTCCTTTGTAAGACCCAGATGTGAATACTGTACCTGTTGGCAATGCAAAAAGGCTGAAACTGTTACTTTTGAAAAGGTGGATGAAATTTAAGGCTATTTCTAAGGATATGAATAAACACTCCTGACAAAAGCGGTACTGAAGAAAAAAGGAACAGTCAATCCACCATGAGAATTATTTCTATAAACGGAGTTTGAGGAGTTTTTGGTACGTATGCACAAGATGGAAATATGAAGAATTAAACTACCATTTCCTTGCAAGCTGGGATGTAAATAAGTGATAATATTAGCAGGAAGTAAAAAAAAAAACTCTTGAGAAGGTAGTCCCAAAACTAAAAAGTTTTTTTTTTTTGTTTTTGTGTGTGTGTGTGGGGTGGGGGGTTCATTTTTCTTCCTGGCAACTAATTAACTAACCGCATTCATGGTAACTGATTGAATAATTACCTTGTTATGCATTTTTATCAGGGCTACAGAACTCTATATTTAGCATAATATTTCATTTTGAGTCATATTTTCATTTATTAAAAAGGTTTACCCCTATGTCGAGTAAACAAAATAAGATTGCCAATACTGCTTCCTCCGCACAAATAAAATCACCCAAACTATAATTAGTGAAAATAAGTATACATACAAAGCAGAAGACTGTACTGAACATATTCCACAACATACGAATAAGAACCACAAAACTGAATTACAAAAAAAAACCATTTTTAATCAGGTTGATAAAGCAATTTCACATAGAGGCTACCATCTCGGACTCACCCGCATGCTTGAAACTGTTGCTAAGCCAACTGATATCCACACACGGCTCTGCCTTATCCGATCCTGCCTTTTGAATCAAGCTTATATATGATGTACCTGCAATGGAAAGAACACAACAAAGGTGAAGTAAAAAATTGTAAACGTTTGTGTCTGTATATATAGAGTCTAAGCAGGCTTCTTAAATTTTGAACCAATGGTCAACAGAAGCAACAAACTATAAAGCATATAGGAAAATATTAAATATTAATGAAGAAGTAGGAGTTCGAAATGTGGAGCTCAATTGTATCCAATGCTCAAGATCAAAGTTCAAACCCTAGAAAACAAGGAAATCAGCAGGCCTCATCCAAGTAGTAGCACTCTGTATTAATTACATACAAGATCTTTCTGCATCTGCAGCTCCACATACTTAACTGCAATGCATACATTCCATGAATAACAGTTTCTGCATTGACCAAAACGGTGAACATCATTAACAATTCAAGAATATCTGCCCTTGCATAGGTGCAGGCAAATAGAAGGATCAGATGCTTCACGACAAGAATCGCTCACCTACTATACTATACTCCCTCGCTGCTTCCACCTCAGAAAATGAGCACATTAGTGAAAATAAGCACATTAGTGTTGAAGCCCTCACAGATTGTACACAACATCAATGCCTAGTGAGTATTGATTTTTCCAATCTTCATATACATGCAAAATATTAGTAAGGAAAAACTTTAAATTAGGACGAGATGCAACCATGATATGAGTTCGATACTAATTTTAGCACATAACTTGCAAAGATCGTCCTATTGAGAATAGGTTTCAAGAGCATCTGAATTGGTAAAATAAGGAAAATGACTGAATTGCTTGCATAAAAGCCAAGAACCTATCATTGCTCGTTTATCTGGCAACAATCAAACATACAAGGGATCAAAAAATTTAACAAGATATAACAATGAAGAGATAGCAGATTAAAGACCATTTTATTTAGTAAAAATCTAGGATCGTTAAATAAAAAAATCAATATACAGGGAAAAGTAAAAACAGAATATGTAAAATATCCAACTTGTCTAGCTTATTACTTGTACTGGCCTCTCTGGTTTCTTTTTTTTCTCGAAAACGCAGGAGAGCTGCACTTCATTATATTAAGAAGAAAATGGGACAAGAGCCTAGTACAACACATGCCACACACACTCACAAATTTGGAAAATTACATTCGCGCCTTTTACAAAACTGAACGACCTATATGTACACACCATCATCTAGTCACCCGGCATTTGGGCAGTTGGCCTTTTACAAAACTTGATTGCTAAAATTGTACTCCAGGTTGAGGTACCTACTCAGTAACAGCTACGGCAAGCAAGGGACGGTCACCTTTCATTAGGTCAACTAAAAGTGATGCTAACATTAAGGAAAATACTCAGTTGTATTGTTTCTATTATTATTTAATTTGTATGGCTGACACAACTGGACATTTCAGACTGATACTGTTTAATGGCATGCATAAAATGCTATAAATTCAGAACGAATGGAAAAATCCAATATAAATGTTGCTATTGTTTGTTAATAAGTACCTTTGCCCTGGTCCAGCTATACACAATGCACGCACACGCACACATGCCTGGCCCCTAGTTTCTTCTCCTACACACAAAGCCAATGCTTCCTATTTGAAACATAAACAAAGTCGCTAATCCATATTCCTTTTAATCCTGAAAAAGCACATACATGAGACCATAACAGTAAACAAAAAAAGAACTATGCTGTCATTTCTATGATCACGAAAAGGGCAACACACAAGAAGATGCTAATTCATACCTTCTTCATGTAAAAAAATGATGATATATAACATAAGTACCTTCATTCGCCTTTTTACAAGATGATAATATGTAAGTACCAGTAGAATAATTTGCACAATTAATGACTCCCAACAAGAGAGACCAGCCATACAAAGCACCAGACCTGCATTTCCAACCAATATATGTTAGAGGAAAAAAGTATTTGAGCGACATTCTAACTATCAAGGTTCAAATTGGAAAAAGAGGTGGCAAATCACTGAACTTCATATTCAATAGAAATGCATGACGTACTTAATTGCATAATCACTCTTTAAACTCATATGTGATCCTGGAATTCAGTAAGGTATCATCAACTAAACCGTTGACACCAAGAAGCAGGAGCACATCAATGAGTTATCCATGAGCTAAGGGATCCTCTAGTTGGTGCCTTGAAACACCAATGACGTTTGGTGGTATGGAGCAGCCCTCCAGACCCAATCCCTGGGCTATGGACATGGTAAAATTTAATTAAGGGAATATAAAGAGAGATGATACCTAGCCTGAACAATGGTGGTGGCCTGCAACTGAAGATGGTAGCCGCAGCAGCAACGAGGATCCGACGGTGTGTGGGCTACAAAATTTCAGTTGCAAGGAACATCCCGGTTCCTTTATTTTGACAACTTGGTTTCTGTTGGATTAAGTGAAGAGGAATATCATAATCCTTTCCTGCAAACACCAACGAAAACAAGAAAAGACCCTAAATCTATAAATCAAAATCATAAAGAAAACAACAGAATCAAGATCCGCAGACGACCATCACAGCGAAGGCATAATGCGCACCAGAGAACGGATCAAGAATATATAAAAAAACAAAAACAGGACCAAAATGAGGCACCGTGGCTTGAGCCTAACCTCCAGTGGCGGAGCCAGGTTTCAAATTTAGGGTGGGCCGGTCAAAAAAATTTTTTTGCAACACAACATATTTGAAGTGCCAACTTGCAACTTAATTCAAGAGCTTAACAAAATGTCTCCGAAATAAAACAAATCCACAACTATTGTTCTCAAATCATTTCATTGGGTATTTGGCATACAGGAACAATGGCGTAATGCCACTACGCTCATATCGAGCCTCCCAGTTATTTTATAAGCATCATATGCGCAAGACAAGCAAGATTTAATAGAAGTGCCAAATTTAGTGAACCGACTCAAAAACTCCAATTGTCTTAGTGCCAAAGCAAGGATGAATCCAGTACACTGTAAGAAATGCAAAAAATCCACTAAGATGTTTCTACTTTTAATAGCTTTCCTGCAGCACATTGAGAGGCAAGATAGTCGTGTAATCATGTAAGCTATTAAAAGACATGCACTCTTAACAGACATTTTGGTGAACACTTGGCGTGCATAGCCAGGTAGAAGAAAAGAAGAGCAAAATCACACAAACAAACACGGGTTGCACGGGGTATCAATCATAAATTGAGCTCCTCATGTGACAGACTGCACCTAGGACGTACTGATTCAGATGATATCTGAGAATGAAGAATCAAAGAAAGGAAATAGAAAGGAGTGAAGAAGGAGCGACCGGTGCTGGCAGCCAATCCACGCCGCCCCCGTCCCTGCCCGCGCCGGCGCAGGAGGTACTCCGTTCGGCAGGGACGCAAGTGCGCTGGCACACGCCGCACGGGCGCAAACACGTCGGGGCAAGCTCTCTCGCGCAGGCACGTCGGGTGGCCGGTGGCCGCCACCAGCTCTCTCGCGCTCGCCTGGCCATTGCTCATCGCTGGTTTGGTTTGTAGCTTCCTGGGCTCGCTATTGGGCATGGTGGGGTGGGTCGCAGCCCAAATCTCAGGGTGGACCGCGGCCCACCCTGTCCACCCTATAGCTCCGCCAATGCTAACCTCGTCGCCGGCCTTTGATGAGCACATTCCATTCAAGCCTCGTCCTCGCACGCTAGGACGCTGCGAGGCCGAATTTTTTTAGTAATAAACGATTTTTTTATTAATTTAATAAAAATAATTGACCAATTTTAAAATTTACAAAACTAATCGCCCAGTCGCTTTTTGAATGGGCGACAAAGATGCCACGTAAGAAAATGTGGGCCCAGTCGCCTAATTATAGGGCGAAAAGCTCTTGTCGCCCATTGAAGGGGCGACTAGCCTCCTGTAGCCCAGTGATGAGGCGACAAGACTGCATCCCCTTTTCTTTTTCCCGAATTCCTCAAGCTTAATAGTTTAGTCTACCAAATTCTTGATAAAAAAATACTTTTAAGCCTCTAAAAATTGTGACCGTTTTTTATATGATAGATAATTTATTTTAAAAACCATTTGAGCTTGATGGGGTCAAAAATGTAAAAGAAATTTTAAAATAAAACTCTACAAATTGGGATGGTTTCTAAGCACTAATTGAATTTTTACAGCACTTAAACCTTTCGCAAAAAGTCCCAAAAAATAACCAATAATTTCTAAGGTATTTTTCGAACAGCTGTAATTTTATCGCAATTCTTGTGAAAGTTTAAGGTCCTCTAAAAATTCAATTAGTGGTCAACAACTAGCCCATTTTGTAGAGTTTTAGTTTAAAATTTACTTTACATTTTGGACTCCACCAAGCTCAAATGGTTTCTACAATACATGCTCTATCAGCAAAAAAATAGGCACAAATTTTAGAAGCATAAAAGTAGTTTTTATTGAGAATTTGGTAGATTATATTGTTAAGCTCGAGAAATTCGGGAAAAAGAAAAGGAGGATCGATCCTACTCGCCACATCATAGGGCGACAGGGGTCCTGTAGCCCAATGGGCGACAAGCACTTCTCGCTCTTTAATTGGGCTACTGGGCCCACATTTGTCTACGTGGCGTCCTTGTCGCCCATTTAAATGGCGATAGGGCGATTAGTTTTACAAATTTTAGAATCGATCGATTATTTTTATTAAAGCCGGCATCAGCCTCGCCACCTCCTTCGTGCGGAAGAGGGCTCAAGACGAGGCCCGAGTGGAGCAGAGGGAGGGAAGCAAGGAGAGGAGGCAGGGATCAATGTGGCGGGGTGGGGTGGG
>LAPY01000561.1:124659-152769 GCA_000970635.1 Eragrostis tef
GTTGGGGGGTTGGGGGGGGGGGTTGAGATGGAAGTTACCTGTGTTTCACTAGAAAGATGTGTCTCACCCCATCCACCTGTAGGTAACTGCTTTGACAATAAAAAGGCGCATGCTTTTCTTATGGAAGAACTATTTTGGTAAGTCCTTCCAGCAGCAACTAGTCCCTTTACCGCAAAGAAAATTCCATAAGTGAAACATATACCCCAGCTGCCAAACCTGTTTGATCATAAATAATGTAATTACGCACAATAAAAGTGTTAATTTCCATATAAACAAACAAGATGTTGGCAGATACCATGAACCATCTTTTCGCTGTTCCTTCTCAATGAACTTGGATGCACTTTCAATGCATTTTCCAATCTCTTTTTCGCGATACCCTGGATACAGCTCTCGGAACATAATCAGTGTTTGTAGCACTGATGATGTGGGTTCAACAGACCTATCAGTTGGTTGGACACGATGAACTCCGTTGAATATCACGAAAGGAACACAATTAAATATTCAAGAAGAAGATATTATCAGTACTTACGGATAATCAACAACAATGTTGATAAAACTCTCGGAAGGGTTGAGAACCTATTGCCGACAAACTCTAGTTAGCGTGCAGTCCGGTTTGACTATTTACAAGAATTGGGTTTACATAATAATTATGATGAATTTACACAACATGAATGACCCAGAAAACAAAAGTTTATTTCATATATTTTATTTTGTCTCCCAACAATTAAACAACGAATAGAAAAATGACTCACGGAATCAATTACAAACGTGCTTATTTTCATGTTTGAATACATTAAAACAATTGCAAAGTCATATTTCCAAAGGATTCGATTATTGTGGTTAAGAACTGATGAGGTTCAAATTCTATGATTGAGTGAAACCATCCACATAGCAATTAGAGAACTTCATTTTACAGAAAAAGGAATCACCTGAAAGTACTCACCTCCAACAAAGGTGTGGTTCTCTTAGTCTCATACGTTGAAAAGGTGCCATCGTTGTTCTTCATTGGAAAACGTGTAAGCAGCATCCATATATGCAAAGTGCAATAATAAATTATTACAAGACCATTCACAAAGTGGTGCATATTATTTGCAAACCAGATGTAAGAATAGTTTTCTGTTGTAAGTCAAATGTTGTTGAATATCAACCGCAAAAAAAAATTGTTGAATAGATAAAAACATACTCACTCCGTCCCAAAATAAATATCGTTGTTGACTTTTAGACATCATGTTTGACCGCTCGTCTAATTAAAAATTTTATTAAAATATAAAAACAAATATGTCATCATTAAAATACATTCAATGATAAACCAAGTTGTAAATTAATAAATTTGCGCAAAAAAAATTGAATAAGATGAGCGGTCGAACGTGGTGTCTAAAAGTCAACAGCGACATCTATTTTGGGACGGAGGGAGTAACCTCATATACAGTATCAATATAGAAAAATGTTGAGAAGCAAAGTCATACCACAAAAGAAAGTAAGCAATCCACAGCATCATACAATCTTTGTCCTTTTATGGGATCCCCAACGAGATTCGGAGAGATTTTTGACAATAATAACAAAGCCTAAAGAAATAGCATTGAGTTGATGAACAAAATAAAACAAACATTATACTCCATACAAAAATAAATCCATACGACTCATGGAAGTAGAACCATACACGGTTTCATAAGTGTTCTTTCAAATTCAATCAATTAGGGCCTTTAGAACCATTAGAAAGTGTGCAGACTATACCATGCATGAATATGTTCCCTATGATAGTACTCCAGTAAGTATGTGATTGGAGAAGTACATACATTCCCAACATTTCTAGATAAACAAAGATATCAAGAAGATAATTGACTTGACCTTGAGTGCTTCTGCAGTACAGTCAGACACACACCATCCATTATCAGCTGTTGAAAGTGTCCACGATCCTTTGGCTCTATGGCGGTAATATGCTTTGTAGTCAGGATGGTTTTCAAGAATCTAAGAAAATGCATAAATAATTAATCATGCGATCACATTGTAACTTGCTATGGTACAAAAGTATATATATAGGAGTGAAATATTAATTAACCTGTGATTTTTTTATGAATTCGTGAGCTTTTCGAAGTGTTGGACCAAACTCATTAACAAGGTCTGTCGAGCAGTAGGCTTGGACAATAAAAGATGTCTCCCAGCTTGGACAACCATCATAAAACTATTATATATAACTTTGGTCATTGATTATTAAGGAAAAATAGTCTTGGTTCCTTTCAAATAGAAATAACTCTAATAACAAATACAAATGTTTATTACATAAGTGTAAAAGATGATCTTTGTAAAGGAACCATTGGCATGCCTGAAGGTGGCTTTGGGAACATTGTATATGAGTACAATCAATCCGAGAGCCCAGGGTTCTGTCTGAAGAAGCAAGGCTTGTGGCAAAGTTTACATTGTTCAAAAAACCTGAGTCGCACCTAGTCCTTCTAGGGTTTAATTTGGAGGTGTATTTTTACAATTTTCATAGTCCTGTAATTCTAGAAGGTAGTTATACTGCAGAGTGAAGGAGCATACATGCGCCATGCCAAAGCCTAATAAAAACCAAGGGTCTAAAACTGTAGTGACCCAAAAAAGAGCAGCTGGCAGGATTGCATACTAGGATTATCTTTAGCTCAGATTCTAGTATAGGACATCAAACTAAAGATTTTATCCTTAGGTCAGATGACTTATTGGGCTTATTAGCTCACAATTGGGCTTTCACTTGCTAGGCCATCTGGAATGCGAACAAGCGATCCGTTTTCTTCCTGGGCTAAACGAAGCTGGGCCTCGAAGGCCGTTGTCACACTTTTGAACTTATGTTTCTTGGATTGGATCACTCACTCGTAGCCAGCCGAAGCAGAGACACTCGGAGACAAAACTTGTTATATCCAAAACTTTCTGCCGTGTAACATTTTAGCATTGTACTTAAAGAACTTCTGCTGAGTTACATAAAGATCTTTCTGCAGATTTTCCAGTTACTTGCTAGACCACTAAAGTCTTATCGTAATTACTGAATTTAATTAAATTTTCAAAAAATGTGTGAAAAATGAGACGAGGTTATTACATCTATGAATTATGAAATTGAACTGATAGATCGCTATTTGTTTTTCTGGCAGTAAAGAATTAATCACAAGATATATTAGCCAAAGTCTTAAAAAAAGCAACTTTACACCATAAGAAAAATGCGTGCTACAACTAGTACGTGCAGAGTGGGCCAATACCTGTGCCTTCATACCATCTTCGGCAAGCCATAAATAATCATAGATCCTTGGAAGGTGCTGCTTGAATTCATTTGAATTTGGATTTTCTATCCAACAACAAATCATATTCAATGCCTATCAACACAAAGTTTAGAAAAATTTAGTTGTCACTTAAGACAAAGATTGATTTACAGTTATTCTTGTTGTCTATGGTAGGATACATTTTAGTCACAACAAGCTATAAGTAAAACAATGAAATCCCTTTGAGTCCCTAAATATTGAAAAAAAAACTTTAACTTGATCTATATAGGAGATTATTGTCTTACAATTTTAAATATATAATTAAATGATAAGTATCCATTGAAGGTTCATATTATAGATCAATACAAACTTTTTGAAGAAACGTCTCATTCCATAAGTCAGATAAGACAAATTCAAATAGTTGAAGTAAAGTCAGATATTTATACTAATGGGTTAAAGCTACACAGAGTATGCATGATTTAAGTACTCTACATAGTCCCCATTAGCAAAGGCCAGTACTCAATAAAAATAAACTGGCATATATTACCTTGTTTATTGTGCAGACACCAATGTGTTTTGTACTTTCATCTTCGTAATGGATATGTTTCATGATGTTTTTCAATGCTACATCTCTCAACTTATTAACTGGCCAGCAGTTCAGCATTGGCTCTACAACATTATTAATGCAAGTCCACACAAGATTTTGTACTAATGACCGTGGATAGCGAAGATCGACCTGCATGCAGAAACAAAAACAATGGACAATTAAGTACAATAGTCAGCATGTTTCAAAGGGACGACTTATCCAATCTGTGTTATTCAGTAATGGACAACAGTGATATCAGGAGGTTGCTGAACATGATTGAAACGAACCTTGGCACAAGTATAACGAGCTTTGTACCAATCAATCTCATTGTATGGTGCACTGTAGATCTCCTCCCTTATTGCCATTATTGTTGGAGTGATTTTCCCAACGAACTTCTTACCATAGAGATAAGCCATCGGCATATAAACCAAACGGCAAAAGCACCAAAACCGTCCTACGGTGGTGAAATGTTCATGGATTTATAGAATCACAGTGAAAATTTTCCATGCTGATAGGTTGATTAATATTTCTCTATATATGTGTATATAGTCTTAGAATATTCAGATAACAAAATTATAAGATTTTTAAATTCATATATTACTCATATAATACAATAGAAGAATCACAACCCGGAAAACAGAACCGGAACACTACTTGATCCATTACTTTATAACCACCAAAACGACAAAATAGGATTCTAAAATTATTACCTAACTAGAATATGACATTGCGTTAATGCTTGTTTAGAATATCATAAACCCAAAGCATATCTCAAACTTGTATTCATAACAGGTCAAAAAGTAAGCTAAGTGATGTAAGATCAACATGGTAACATGATTCATCAAGTTTCTAATATTTCAAAAGAAACCAGCTCCATTCAATCATTTAGGATTCAATTTGTTTTCTTGTTGCATTAAATGAACAATAGAATTAATTCATTGGACAATTTGTATCAAAATTAAATAACTGTGGTATTGTTCACAAGACAATATGTATATGTAGATACACATGATTTAAAAGAAAGCAAATTCTGTTAGCATAGGACTGATTTGGTGGAGCTTAAAATATAATTAACAATAAATATATTTATCAAATCCCATCTATAGTGTAATAAAAAATGAAAAAATGACTAGTGGAATATTCACAAAAATTTTGTAAGTTTGATATATATTTTTGTGGTAAGGAACAATACCTGGATGTATTGGAAGAAAGTGGGGGACCAGCCATAATTCAGGAAAGATTGAATTATTCCCATTCCAGTCGTATAAACCAATGACCTTCATATGGAAATATGAGGACCTCTAGTTATCCACTTCCAAGTCAACAAATATAATTGGAATTCGGTCACGCATATTTTTTTGTAGCATTTCAACAATGAAGCCAAGGAACCGTGAGATACTAACAGATGTAACTATAACGTGGACAGAACAGACAAACGTTGATTGTACAATTTCCAATAACTAAAGCTTTGCTCTGGAATTATCTTTTATATTGATACATACTATTATGCAAAAACAAATACTCGAATATGTTTCATAAAAAAGAACTCGGATACCACAAAGGCCCCATAATTTTAAGTGGTCATATGCAGCTTTGTTTGAACTTTTAGAATATTGTCACATGAGATACACTTCAATCATAATCGAAATAACATGTAAACTGATTTATTTCTATAACTAACACATACATCTTTTTCAAAAGAAAAACTAACACATACATGGATTTGTCGGAACAGCCATTTAACATTTTGGTTCTATGTTACCCTTCTGAAATCCCTAAAATTTGTTTATGACACTTATGGGAACTAAAATAATTTTTTATCGGATCAAGGAAAGTGTATTAATTTTTCATGACATGTATTCGAACATTTATTAATTTATTTTACTATTTTGACAGCATACCGAGAGCCATATCTTTCCCCACTGTGGTATGGCAGCTGCACTTCCATGAGCTAAGATCCATCCACGTCCTTTTACCAATGCACCATGCGTGCAAGCCTCACCAAGAAGTCTTAAGGTGACGTAAGTTAAGCATGTACCGAACATGCTGCTCGGTCCCAACTCATTTGTGCCCCAACCCCCATCTTCGTTCTGCAATTTCATAAAAATATTCTCATAATAATGCATATTTTAACAAAAAAAATGATATGTAGCAACTGTAGACTATGTTTTACATGCCTGATGGTTGTAAATATAGCGACATATCTCATGTCGATGTTCTTTTGATAATACCGCATTGAGTGATCCAGTGATGTGTAGAGCAAATACCTGCGTTAACCACGGAATCCCCATAATATTGTTGCATTAAGGTCATCTAAAATGTGCAGTTTCATCACGATTTGGTCAGCACTATCGAGAGAATGAAAAACTACATCGAACCCTCAAATATATATAAATATAAATTGTTTTAGATGCCAGGGCGTTCAAGATGGTACGTTCTTTATGTCAACCAACACTACAACTGCTAAATAAGTGAGCATACACTGAATATAGTTTATCTAAAAATAATGTTACATATGCATGAGACATATTGATTAACCTTAATGAGTGATCTACGGTGATGCTTGTTTTAGATGCCAAGGCGTTCAAGATGGTACATTTTTTATGTCAACCAACACTACAACTGCTAAATAAGTCGGCATTACATTGAATATAGTTTATCTGAAAAAATGTTACATATATATTGAAACAGAAAGCATACCAGGATAGGCATAATGAACATAATCCCACTGTACTCGCAAGCCCAATGACCATCATGTGCTTGCAGACTTGAGTGTTGAGTAAGAGCTCGCCTCAGTGATGTTAATATAATCTCTTCTGTAACTTGTCCATCCTCAACTTGATTGATAAGTGGAGGATTAGGCTGAACATTTCTTTGCTTTGCAAACTGCAGTGGAGTAATAAATTGATCAGCATGCATGGTAGTCGTATATGGTATATGCCATAATTAATATACAGTGCACAATTTTAACAGAATAATCCTTGTATTCGAAGGGATCAGATAAACCTTAAACCAGTGATATGCCATTGTCAGTGACTGTATTGGGTTCCACATGTCAAGTATATTGAGTGGCACACAAGAGACTTCAACAAAATTTATAAGGGGCATTTGCAAAACCAGACCTTTTTTGAAGTCTAATTTTGAAAATAAACATCTTTTTTACACTTTGCAAAATCACACCTGTTTTTTGAGTCTGAAGCAATGTGTTGCCCCTATTCTGCTAAGAGGACTTAACGGTGTTAAATATGCTGGCAAAAGACAATAATGCCCTTCGCCAAATTGCCCATGTTTTCTTTATTGATTTGCAAAGTTGTCCATGTTTTGACATGATTCATATGTTATTTATGGAAAATGAAATTCGGGACATATTTAAATAAATTTGCAGCATAAGTTATGAAAAATCAATTTTTTAATGAAAATCTGAAAGAACGTTGATGAGATCTGGTGCTCGTCCTCTTCCCTCACGAACAGCGACGAATTTCGGATCAAAATATTGTTCACGTTCTCATCAGTTTAACTTGCCGTGAAGTCTGAATTCAATGTTCTTGTTTGGGGAGAGAACAGAAGAAGATTTTACCGCATCCTTCGGCCTTCATGGAGATCGAAACCACTCCGTCGATTCCAAGATTAATAGCAGAAAAAAAAAAGGAGAACCAATGGCGAGAGAACAGCTGAAACTCTGTTTCGGTCTCACGCAATGGCGTGGGGGGAACGCAAATGCAGTGCCGAGGCGGAGGCGAAGGCCTTGCCGCCGCGCCCCTGCTGCGCGGCCTGCACCGGTTGCCGGCGCAGCCCCCAAGCCTCGCGCGCGCCTCTCATTGCCGCGCCGCGCCCCTGGCCTCGTGCGCACCTCGCAATGCCGCGCCGCCGCCCCAGCCTCGCTCCGACCGGCGCTGCTTCGCACCGCCCGAGATCTGCGCTGACCAGCCCAAACCGCATGGCCTCGCGCCACCCGAACTCTGCATCTGACCAGCCAGCACCGCATGCCAAGCACCTGCTCGCCTGAAAGCCAGCCCGCGCCGCCTGACGAGCAGCCCGTGCTTGACCAGATGCAGGTGCAGCAGAAAGATGGAGGGCAGGATGGTCCTTTCCCATTTTACCAAACTTTCTTTGAATTTTCTTTAGGCCTAAAAGAAGGTGTGAGTTAACAGACCAGAAAAGAAGGGCAAACGGAGGGTTCGCTTTCAAAATAGAGGTCTTAATTTGCAACCTCCGAAGGGGCCCCATCCCCATCCCGAGATCGGACTCGAGGGATGGTAAGAGCGAATTCTACAAGACAATCCGAACGAGCTAGGCTCTCGCGCACCTCTCCCGCACGCCGCTGCTAGGCTCCGGCGTTCACGAATTCCTTCATGGGCCGAGCCAGGCAGCAGACAAAAGGCTCATTCGTTTCTTTTGCTTCAACGTGTCGTGCTTTTTGTTTGTTTTTCATGCGAATATACTTCTGCATGTATTTCAATCCTGGTGCTCTGACTTGATGAAGTATGTGAAATCGATAAAATACCTTCTTGCACGAAAGATATAGCAAGGTTTCCATGTGATGAGATTTGACTAGATGAAGCCTCTGAGTTGATAAATTACTTCTGGAACTAATAGATAAAAAATATAGAACATATATATGTAGGTTAAGAGGTGAAAAAATCCAAATGTCTAAATAATAATTTTCTCGCGTGGAACACTTGAATTAACTACATGAAAAAAATTGATATGAATATTGGAACACATATTTCTCATGCGGAACATATAGACTAACTAGATATGACAAATATATATGCCTACTAGAACAAATATTTTCTCATGTGCAACATAAGGATTAACTATGTGGAACAAATCGATATGAATATTGGATCAGATAGTTCTCATGTGGAACATAGGGACTAACTAGGTAGAACAAACCTATATAACTACTAAAACAAATAGTTTTTTCATGTGAAACATAAAGGTTAACTACGTGGAACAAATTGACATATTTATACTAGAACAAATAGTTTTTATGTGGAACACAGAGACTAACTAGGTAAAACAAATCTATGTTTCTACTGAAACAAATAATATTCTCATGTGAAACATGAAGGTTAAGAGGAGGAGAGTAGCCATGACTACCTGATCTAAAATATAAAAGTAAGAAAAAAGGTCATGCCTAGCAACAGCGGTGGAATCGGCATGATCAGAAAAAAAACCGCAACACACAAGCGCATGAGGCGATACGATGACATCATGGGAGTGCGCACGTGAGTCTGTCCATGCGAAACGCAACGCCAGTTACGTAAACGACGGAGAGGTGTGCGAGAGACGTCGGGGCCTCGCATACACGAGCCCGATGATTCTCGGGAACGAGGTTCCATCTCGGGCTTGGCTTTCAGACCTATTAACTTGACACCTGCTTAGCCGATTTTGCGAACTCTGAAAAAGAGGCCCGTTTTCAAAATTGGTCTTGAAACGAGTCCGGTTTTGCAATTCTCTCAATAAATAATTACTAATAAGTTGAAAACTTAATTATCAATATCTATAAATTAATAACACTCTGCGTTTACAATTGTTTATTTTAACTAAGTAGAAAACTTTTTTTATATTATTATTGTGGGCTAGTGAGAGTTTTTTTTCAGCGCCCTATTTTGATGGTTTATTGCTTATTTAAGTGGGCCTTTTCGGGAATTCAAGGCCTTTATCTTGGACCTTCCCCAAACATTATTCCATAATATATTGTGTCAAGTCATAAAATCAGATTATTATTATTTTTAGATTCAGGGTTTCGTTTTCCTACCCTCTAAAATTTAGACCTGTCACATAAAAAAATCTTATTATTTAAGAATACTAAATAAAGTCTAATGATAAAACCTTTTTACAGATAGGTACATCTTTACGATACGAATATAATGAGTCTAATTAATCTATAACGTATAATAGTTGCCCAAATACTTCCGAGCTTAAAGAAATCCCAATGAACAGGGCGATTTACATCATATATCCACATGTGATACAATTTGAGAAGATGATTGTCCAGAACTCAGAACTCCGAGTGCAACACTCCAAAGAATATGATCAAATTCCTTTCGTTAATATGGTTCTCGATGTTTCACATAATAACTTGTCTGGGTGCATTGCCTTCTAGGGGAAATGATCTTGTCAACTTGAATCTCATTCAATAACTTTGCCCATGAAACACGGAAAAATGGGGTTTTCTTAATGCAACTGCAACTTCAGTTTAGGTGAACCATGGCTTATGCGGAGTATCCCTCAACTGAATTCGCTACTCTGCCCCAGCCTTTCATTCATGATCAGGAGGGGGAAAGGAAGCATGCAGTGATTGGCACAGCGCAATTGTTTGTAGTGAATGGTTCATAATTACAATAAGTGTAACATCGAAGAAAAGATCATTGTGGGACACAAAAGGTAAAATAAAAGTGCTTCAAACTGATAAATTAGAACACAAAAACGTTATGTCAAAGTAAAGAGCTTTCTAATTGCTATCCTGAAATACCCTTAACTGTGGTATCTTACTCTTACACATTGATAGAAGGGAACATTTGTATTATCCTGTGCCATGAAGAACATGTCCCTTTGATGAAGTTTCAAATCTTCCTACATGCAAACAGGTGAATTACGAACGATAAATCAATAAAAGGACGTTAAGACAAAGTGTAGGCAATGGAACGCTAACCAGGCTCATACATGATGAATTATGGGGATTCAGTAGCACGTGGTAGATTGGGTCTTGATATGATACTTGAAAGAGTTGTATGACAATGTAGCCACATGTTGTCATGCTAAATCATAGAAGAAAAGGATAAGGGTTAATCATTTCCTACATAATAAAACCTTCAATTTCAAGCACACGAAAAAAGATTCAGGGTCAATAATTTCCTATGTAATGGGATTATGTAATGTAAATAAGTGATAAGATTCATATACCTTCCAAAGCATATCAGCAAGCAAATCCAAATGGCTGTTGATATCCAAGATGACTCCTTGTAGGCAACCCATACCTGTAGGCAGTATTGAAGAAAAAACATTTTGCCTTAGGCTGTCTATTTGTGACCAAATATCAATATTTAAGGGAATACTCCAGATTATAATCATCTAAATGCTGGAGACATCAACAAGTCAGCAATCATCATGTAATAAGAAAAAAACAGTGTCTTGCTTATTTTAATCGGCAAGACATAGAAGAGACACCAGGCTAGCGTATCAGGATAAGCACGAAAAGACTTCAGTGATTAGGAATTTGTTTCAGCTAGCTGGTATGTTTGCATGAGATCAAGTTTATTACCATTGGATTAGCATTGGTTCATTACAGTGCAAGATATAAGTACGTAGCGCACTTGGCTCTTAAATGACAAGATTCTTTTGTTTAGACCCCTCTAAATTTTAGATCTTGTGCAACGAACACCTCCTTAGACTCATTTTTGAGCATTGACCATTTTGAAAAATTGACATGTAAGCAACATGCAATATTCTTCCATGGTTTAATTAGGAGTACTCCATTGCAACATCCTCTTCTAGTCTTCAGCGCAAAAATGTTTTTGACTCAGAGCAGGGCTAATGGTACGGCAGCTTGCAGGCGCCTAGCAAGTCTAGCTCGGTCGAGGTGCCGTGCAGTGATCGCGGGCCCAACGATTATTTAATGTGCTGTGTGCGACGTGCTAATATTTGAGAGGGAGAGCGATACCCAGCAGCCAAACAAACGCGTTTCGCCTGCTGGTTGCCAGCATTTCCTGAGTCGTCTGTTTTTCTCTCTCACCTCCGTTCTCTCTTTCCTACGTCAGATCCTGCTGATATGTTCTGCTGTTTCTCAGTGAGTAGTCAGCGACTCACTGCACGTGAAAGCATGACTCAGCAACTCAGGTCCGGTGGACCAGCAATAAAGTAAGGATAGTACGAGTTCCATTTGGCACAGATTGCCCTCCAATGATATGACTCTACTACTAACGTGTACAGTAAAATCTGTCTAACGTAGGACTAGGATGTTGATGGATCTGATGGTACGTTATTACACTTCATATGAACAGAAAGCAAACCGGGCTCACGTCTCCCCAGTTGTCTCATTATGGCTTGTAGCAATACTGTGAAACACATTGCACATAAGAAGCTTGAGTACCTACGTCTTTTAAAAAGAATTAAAATGTTTTGTCTTTTTGTACTGGTTCAAAATTTTAAATTGGACAGTCGAGATATATGTTTTAAGTCATCTTCGATGGTTACATGGGAATTAGTATTCTTTTATTTTTCAGTTTTGGGCAAGTTAAAACATATATTTGCATATAAAATGATGTGTAGTTATAAATTTTAAATACTTTTCTCACGGGGTGAGTTAAAGACACAAGGTTATGAGTATTAGATAGAACACAGTAGAATAAAATTTGGATGATGGAAAGTCCATGTTCTATGCCTCCGTAGACCTTCAGTGCCATGCCAATGCTTGGTTAACAGTTGCCGTGCACAAGAGCTAGTATTTCCAATTTTCTAGGACATACTGTGAGATTCCTCTTGAATATTTACATTCACAATATGAAGTTTTGCTTCAATGACTGCTTTTTGGGATGTCCACAACACTCATACTTCGTTCTTGTACTGTTTCATAGGCTATACTCTCTCTGGCACACACTCACCTTCGTATCATCATGGCACGAGGACACAACCAAATTAACACAAGATGCAGCTAATGTTCAATAAACAACGTGAGTTGCAGAGAGTGCACACACAAAAAGGTTTCCTAGCGTCGAAAGGGCATTTGTTCAGTAGTTTTGTTACCTGCATGCGCATGAGAAGGTCCTCCGCCTGTCTTTTCTCGAAGCGGTGCTCGGTGAACTCTCGGCGCACCCTCTCCACCTCGGCGCGCTCCTCCGGCGTGCCGAGGTCCGGATCAAACTCCCAGATCGCCCTGCCGAGGAAGTTGTTCGTCGACCTCAGCCATGGCCCTCCCCCCCTGCTGATATGTTCTGCTGTTTCTCAGTGAGTAGTCAGCGACTCACTGCACGTGAAAGCATGACTCAGCAACTCAGGTCCGGTGGACCAGCAATAAAGTAAGGATAGTACGAGTTCCATTTGGCACAGATTGCCCTCCAATGATATGACTCTACTACTAACGTGTACAGTAAAATCTGTCTAACGTAGGACTAGGATGTTGATGGATCAGATGGTACGTTACAGTTCATATGAACAGAAAGCGAACCGGGATCGTGTCTCCCCCAATTGTGTCTCATTATGGCTGGTAGCAATACTTTGAAACACATTTACATCTTTTAAAAAGAATTAAAATGTTTTGTCTTTTTGTACTGGTTCAAAATTTTAAATTGGACAGTCGAGATATATGTTTTAAGTCATCTTCGATGGTTACATGGGAATTAGTATTCTTTTATTTTTCAGTTTTGGGCAAGTTAAAACATATATTTGCATATAAAATGATGTGTAGTTATAAATTTTAAATACTTTTCTCACGGGGTGAGTTAAAGACACAAGGTTATGAGTATTAGATAGAACACAGTAGAATAAAATTTGGATGATGGAAAGTCCATGTTCTATGCCTCCGTAGACCTTCAGTGCCATGCCAATGCTTGGTTAACAGTTGCCGTGCACAAGAGCTAGTATTTCCAATTTTCTAGGACATACTGTGAGATTCCTCTTGAATATTTACATTCACAATATGAAGTTTTGCTTCAATGACTGCTTTTTGGGATGTCCACAACACTCATACTTCGTTCTTGTACTGTTTCATAGGCTATACTCTCTCTGGCACACACTCACCTTCGTATCATCATGGCACGAGGACACAACCAAATTAACACAAGATGCAGCTAATGTTCAATAAACAACGTGAGTTGCAGAGAGTGCACACACAAAAAGGTTTCCTAGCGTCGAAAGGGCATTTGTTCAGTAGTTTTGTTACCTGCATGCGCATGAGAAGGTCCTCCGCCTGTCTTTTCTCGAAGCGGTGCTCGGTGAACTCTCGGCGCACCCTCTCCACCTCGGCGCGCTCCTCCGGCGTGCCGAGGTCGGGATCAAACTCCCAAACCGCCCTGCCGAGGAAGTTGTTCGTCGACCTCAGCCATGGCCCTCCCCCCATCGGAGATCTTCAACCTCCACATTATGGTGTGGGTGAGGGTGTGGCTAATAAGCAGCAATTTCAGAGTGGCAGAGCTCTCGAACTCCGAGAGAGCACATAGAACAGACCATTTTTGTAGTTACTCACTCGACCGTTTTTGTAGGAGCACAGAGCAGGCATGACGTTGACGGAGACGTGCCGCTTGCCAACCGTTTCCATCAATAGCTCTGTGTATACACCATCTGTGAAAGGTAAGCGTAATCCTAATAATAAAGGCTGAATACCTACTTTCAGAATTTATTGAGCGGCTGAAGCTATGGTGCCTGCCTCATGGCATCAACCGCTTTGCTGGATGAATCTCGATTTATTGAGTATACTGACCTACAGAGACAACCACTTTGCTGGGATGTTGTGTGCCAAATTTATGCGACCTACAGGAAGTCAGACTAGCGTAAAATAAAAGCAGGCCATTTTTAATTTGATGACTACTTGTGGATTGTTGGTAGATGACGGCTCGCACGAGCAGAGCCCCGCTGCTACATTATTGAGGAAGAATACATGGGCACCATATCAGATACTACCTTCGCACATACCTTTGCGAACGTATTTGCGGGAAAGAACGTGTATAACTGTTCAGTCTGTTCTAGGATATGTAACATTCACGTGCTACAACCAACATGGCGAAAACTCCAGCGCTCAGTCTCGTAGTCGTAGAGCTACACATTTTTGGGAACAGGGATTATCATCGAAAATTCAGGAGGGAAAATAATCTTGAGGAGGACACACCGTTGGATTTTGATCAGAGCGAAATTAAGAAAATCCATCGAGCGAGATGGGGGGTTTTAACTGCCCCGTCTGCCCGAGCATGAGGGCTCAGTTCGATATCATCAAACTATCTGAAGTGTTATCTTTGTATCATCGATTTCATCATGTAAATCTCGGGCGCACCTAAACTATCTGAACTGTTATCTTTGTATCATCGATTTCATCACGTATGTATATATTATACTGCTAGTCACGCAGACCACAGTGCAATGTCGAGCACAACTATAATCTACTATATTTAACCAGCAGACGCGCTCCACTGATCCTTTGGGAATCAATCCAGATCAACAGACCTTCGATCATAGTGCTCCGGCAATCAGGCAGTCGACGGGATAATCATGTATCTAGAATAGTATTTAATTAGAGTAAATTTCGTAAAACTCTATGTTTTAAGACTCTTGTCTCACAAAACCACACGTATTTTGGCTTGTGTCATTTAACCTCATATTGTATGGCTATATTGTTTCACAAAACGCCACCGCTTTCAAAAACAATCATTAA
Source organism: Eragrostis tef (assembly GCA_000970635.1). Classification (NCBI taxonomy): domain Eukaryota; kingdom Viridiplantae; phylum Streptophyta; class Magnoliopsida; order Poales; family Poaceae; genus Eragrostis; species Eragrostis tef. The sequence goes on from LAPY01000561.1 coordinate 139,838, forward strand.
TATAACATGTAAACTATATTTTTGTACTTGCATGATACAATTTTTTGTAATCGATTTGATTAACAAAACTATCTAACTGGATGCACAACCATATAGTCTCAAAAAATGAAAGTACAATCCATATATAAAGTTTATATTATTTTGATATGGGTGAGGTTTTATGAAACAATTGATCCAAAATACCCGGGGTTAAGTGATGTGATACAAGACAAAATATGTGGGGTTTTATGCAACAAGGACCACAAAACCCGGAGGTTTATAAAATTTACTCATTTAATTAGTTAACAAATAAACAGATTACACATGAGTAGACTACAACAAAATTCCGATAATGGATTCTCCCCGTTCTACTTTAAGGGTAATTCTAGCAATACAATTTTTATAAAGTAAGTGTCATTCTCATTTCATAATGCAGTTTCTTTTTGTCTTTCTCCTCGTTGACTATTCATCATTTCTGACGCGCTCTCAACTTTCCATCTCTTCTTACTTTTCATGTCCAGAGCTAAAATGACATTTATTTTGAAATGAAGAAAGTACATCAAAACCTTGTGATGTATTGATGGGTTTTCAATTATCTGCTACCGAAGATTTTAGAATTAATAGAGCTACAGGTGTAGGTACAGGAAACCTTGCTGAAGATATGGGCAGCCGCTCAATAAAAACCTTGGTGAAGATATGGGCAGCCGCTTGTCTCAATAAAGCTAAGACTGACCTATATGGTACGGAAAAAGATGATCGTTTATGCTCCACAGCTACAGTGAAAAGCTTGCCGGGACTGCTACATTTTTGGGGAAAGAACACATCGTAATCTTGTGTGTTGTTGGTAGGTGACAGTTCGCGGTAGTGGGGCCGGCTGCTACATTCTTGGGGAAAGAACACATCATAATCTTCATCTCAGATCATACATTGCGCACACGAATTTATGAATGTTTCAAATTTATTTTCATGAAAGAATTTATATATCTGGTCTATCTTAATATACTTATAACTTTTTAATTTTGGGATAGTGGAATATTAGAGAAAACCTAAGCCTTTGTGTCGCCAGGTGACACGTGCCTGCGTAGCTAAAGGTATAATTTCACATTTGCATCACCAGACGGGAACAAAAACAGGAACGTCGGTATAACGGGAACGGTTGGAGAAAATTCGGTCACCTAAAAACGGTTTAATACGAGCGGAAACATACCGGTATCGGTCGGAAACCGTGATTAACTCGGGAACGTGATGTCACATAATCATGTATTAATTCATAATGGCGATCTCGTGATGATCAAATTTTCTTTGGAGGTAATGATCCGTGTTTTCTGTGAAAAGGGTCTTGGCCTAGTGGTTAAGGCACCCGAGTAACACCTTTGAGGTCCTGGGTTCGACTCCCTGTAGGAGTGAATTTTTTAGGATTTACCGGCATTATGCGTTAAGTGGTAAGCGATATTCCTGTCGACAACGAGTCGCCTTTGATGACTTCGAGAATCTCCAGATCTGTCGAGTGCTCATTCCTTCAGAGGTGCTCATAGAAGTAGGGTTTGTTTACGTGTGTTCATAAAGATGAGTGTGCGTGTGTGTTGTGAGCGTCTGCTTGTACTTTGTAATTCTAAAAAAAAAATGATCCGTGTTTCAGACATCAGCATAACCTGCTCAAAAAAATCAGCATCAAGTTTGTGGACTTGGCTAAAGGCCTGCTCGCGCAGCATAGCCAGCCTATGGGCTTGGCTGAGTCGTTGGGCTTGACTCAGGCTGATGGGCTTTACTAAGGTTGAATGGTGGTCTATTGGGTTGAAGGGTTCCCGGATTCAGCTAAATGGGTGTAAAAAGGGGACAATCCCGTCTAAAAACGGCTCAGCCGTTTTCAATCCCACGTCCCGGAACACCCACCCAATCCCGTTCCTGTCCCATTTTTGTGCGGTGACATGAATTCAAAAACGATCGGGAGAATTTGGGTTGTGGTTGCCAGTCGGGACGGGATATACCCGCCCCGTTTTCTGGACTAGGAAGGATGCGGCCCTGGTGGAGGGCGTCCCCTCTCATTCTCCCTGACCGCGTGTTAGTGGACTGCGACGGCTTCATGGTGTTTGAATCCATGCCATCGCATCCTCCTCAATTATGGCTGCCATCATCGATGGAGGCTCGCGTCGCGACGATATGTGGATGTTTTGTGCGGCGCACAGCGGCGGCCATCAAGGTCTGGATCACTGAATATGCCCATGATCTTCCTTTATGTGGCACGCGTCATGCGGCAGTTTGCCTGAAGTGGTTCGCCAGCAGCCAGACTCTTCCATGTACTAGGCGTTGTGTGGCCACGGTAGCAGCTAGGGGTGAAAACGGGTCGAATATGGGCAGATAGTGCTCATCTCGTATCCTATCCTATATTTTTTACTCGGGTCCAGAGTCAGAACGGATAGTCTGGGATAATTATTTCTGCATCTCATATCTTGTCTCATATTTTTTGTTCGGATTTGGAGTCGGACACGGGTATTATCATGAAGTTTGAAATGATGAAAAATCAAATGTTTAAGAAACAATTAGAGTAAAGAAGGACATATTAACCATTGATATACACGACGAAGAGCAAATTGACACTTATTTATGTTAATCTCTCGATTTTACACCATATTATTGGGTGCATAATCGTTATAAACTTCTCAGATCACATGATACTCGGATTCGGGACGAATATCACTTGTCCCATATCCTATTCCGTAAATATTTTTCGGACTTGAATTCGGGCACGGATAGTGTCGGGTAATTATTAATGCATCTTGTATTTGCCTATTTTAATTTTTTTTCAGATTCGGCAGTCGGTCAGGCGGATTTATCCGTCCCATTTTCACCCCTAGTAGCAACACTTGAAGTTCTTGTTGTTGTTTGGTGGTGCATGGCGATGCCACTTTTGCCACAAGTTGCAAACATTTGACATGGTTGCGGCGACTAATGAAAGCTTTCCTAGCTATTTGCCATGCCAAGGATGCATAGATATGCACTCGGGTGCTACGTCCTTCTTTAAGTCGTCGAGGAAGTGTTACACTGATAGAAGATCTCCTGGTGAAAGCATAATCTCACTCGAGACAGATGACGGCGGCATCTTTGATGTCATGACTTTTTTGAAGGCGTCATCTTGGAGACTCTTTCATGCGAGGCTTTGATTTGTCGTTGGTTGATTGTCATCATTCCCGTCTACTTTGACATATCCAGCGGCTATCGACACAAGCAGATGCGGCTTGGGGGTCTTGCTTTAATAAAGAGATGGTGTTAATCTTGGATTGGCAACTGGTTAAGCTCGATAACTAAGCTTGAAGAGTAGACCTTACTTGAAGAGCTGAATCACTTGACAATAAGGTCTACTCTTGTTTAAGCTTGTGCCCTTGTAATGTTGGTCGACTTTGTCGCTGATTGTATTTGATAATAACATTTTGGGAAGTCAAGGCCACCTTAGCAGTAGCTTCTTTGAGTGTGCATGTTCTTCTTCTCCCTGCTCAGCAGATTAAACCGCGTGGCCTGCCAAAATCGGGAGAAGGGCTTGAGGAAGACACACACACGTGATCCATTGGGCTTCGACCGGACCACGAGGAAATTGGAGCGAGTTCCAGAATTCATTTCGATCCTCAAGCAAATTCGTCTACAGAGCTCTTTTTAATTAGCATCCTGTCATCACGTAAATTCCGGTGCACATAATTAATGAACCAACCCTTTTTGCTTGGTACTACACATGGAGCTAGTCACGCAGACCACCCTGTGACGTCGATCAAAACTATGACCTACGTACATGCATCAAGGTGCTCCTGCCATGAGGCAGTCCACGGGTGGCTCCACCGGCCGGACCTCGTCGCCGTACGCCTTCCAGCAGAACGGTCCACGGAGGTGGGACGCACCGTCGTCCTTGGCCGGCGCGAGCCGGATGTCGTCGAGGTGGATCCCGGCGCACGGCGCGGCGTCGCTGCACGCCAGGTACACCGGCCGGTCGGTGTACGTCCCGGCGACGCCGCTGTACGCCACGCCGGAGACGGCCACCGCCGACGTCCGGTTGCCGCACGGCGCCGCCTGGTCGCAGTAGTACTGGTCGATCACCACCGGCGTCCGCACCGCCGCCACGCGCACGCCGGAGAACCGCACGTTCTTCACCCACCCGGACCCGCCCTGTTTATAATTTGTCATCATCGATCGATACCCCGCGTTAATTAGATAGATATAGGCTAATCATTAATTCTCCGGAGTTGGATTGAGAGGTGTATCCGCCCGCCGCGACAGTGTTGTATACTGCTTCGTTTAGTCACCTGCCAGGTCTTTATCCGGACGCCGTTGGCCGTCCGGTTCAGCGTCACGTCCTCGACGGTGATGTCGGAGACCACGGCGGTGGCGCCGCCCTTGCCGAGCCCGCCGATGCTGATCTTACGGATTGATACGTCGGAGCAGCCGCCCTGAATCGAGACGCAGTCGTCACCTGCGTGCACGTTCATAAACTTCAAAATGGTCCTTGTTTTATGGGCAGCAAAACGTGGTGTAGCTTTCGGTGACCATGATTTCGATGCGAGAACAGGGACCGCTCACCGCAGGCGATGGTGGCGTTGCGGATGGAGACGCCGACGGAGCCGGTGAGGTGGATGCCGTCGGTGTTGGGGCTGTCCCCGGGCGACGACACGGCGACGCCGCGCACCTCGACGCCACGGCAGGTGTCCAACGTCAGGTGGAACTTTGGGCTGTTCCTGATCGTTATGCCCGTCACGGTGACGTTCACGCCCTGGAACACCCTCACGGCCTTAAAAAAAAAAGACATGTACAACATTCACATCACAATTTTACTCACTAATTAATGTCGCGTTTCAACCTAGAGACAACACAATGAAAATTAATAATACTACAGTATGTCATTTTATCTTACCGTTGGCCTGTTGCTTGTTTCGACACCATCAGCAGGATCGTCCAGTTCCTGCAGAAACAAGCAACGATCAGGATTGTGCAGATTTCAGGGATGGCACTGAGAAGGAAGAGCGTGTGGATCACCTTCACGTCCTCGTCGTCCCCGTCGACGGGATGGCTGCTCCACCAGTGGCTTCCCTGCCCATCAACGGTGCCGGACCCTTGGATGGTGAGTCCCCTGACGTTCTTGAACTCGAGCCACTGTTTCACATCACCGGAGCACCAAGCCTTCGGGCCTGCCGGAGCAAGAATCGTGCCATCCACCTGAAAAAAAAAAATTCAAAGCAATCATCCATATCGCTAATGTTCGCTAGCTGTCGCAGCAGTCTGCAGACGTTACAAAACTTTACTGAAACGTTGGCTTGGCACTGGATTTAGGGTGATCCAATAAAACTGCCGTTAATCAAGTCTGCGGTAACATTGCGACGTTATTTTTTTCTATCGGCCGGCGTGGTCACTGAAAACGATAGAAAAAAAGAAGTAATGTTTGATTTGAAGCTATCAAACGAGGTACTGTAGGCACCACGGGATGGGTACAGTGTTGCTGGAACGTTCATGTACTACTCGTACTACGTGCGTGAGCTAAAACAAGCGAGGTACTCTAGGCGGTGGTACAGTGTCCTTTTCATTTCCCGAGCAATTAGGATGGTACGGTGTTGCTGAAACGTTTATGTAGGAAGTACTACGGTACTACCCTGTCCCCCGAGTGCCCAAATCCTTCGTAGAAAAGGCGACCGTCCACTTGTCACCTACCTACCTACTAGCCTATCCCTCCCTACGAGGTTGGCGATCCATGTGTGTGCCATGACTGTTTCCTCTTTTGCACATCCATCATTCATCAAACACTCACCTGAAAGACCATGTTATCCTGGCAAGAATCGCCCGTGAACGCGATGGGGCCGACCAGGAACACGTGGCTCGCCGGCACCGTCACCGTCGACGCCGTGACGCCGCATGCTGCGGACCAGGCTGCGGCGAACGCCTGCTGGTTATCCCAGGGAACCGAGACAACGTTGATCAGAAATAAAACTTGTCCCATTTTGACACGAAACGGAAACATGTTTGCATCGTTCGCTTGCCTTGGTGTCGTCCGAGGTGCCGTCCCCCACGGCGCCATAGTGCAGCACGTTGAAGATCGTCGATGACCCTGCTTGCGGCGGTGTGGTCGGAGTTGTAGGTGGCTGGCGATGATGGGATGATTCTCTTCTTGCTAGGCAATAATGGAACAAGGACGGCGTGGTGACGAGGAGTACGATGACTAGTACAAAGATGGCATTGGCAGTGCCGGTTGGGAGTCCAGCTGGGCCCTTCATCTCCTTTTAGCTAAGCACGAACGTGGGGTAAAGGCAAGTTATTACCACCACGACCAGTGACTAAATGCATCTGAGTGATCGAATATACAAATGGCAGTGCATTTTATATACTCCTTCCAGTCATAGGCGATGGACATTGATTGCAAGTCACTCCTTCCTGCAACAGGGGACTCTGTTTTACTACTCATCCAGTCAGCTTCTCTTCCTCGAATATTTTGACATGTCATTCTAGTAGTACTTGGTATTAGTAGTAGTAGCGACACTAAAATCACAATGTAAATAATATCCTTTCATTTCTCCTCACACATATCAAGTTTTCTGTAATTCAATTTTGGGTGAAAAACTTGATGTCTCGATTAGAGGAAATATTGAAATGAATGTATAAAACTAAGTCGATTTGCTGGCATTAGCAAATAAACCTGCAGATAAATGGTGCATGGTCGTGAGGGAATCCATTCCTCTAGCTCGTGACCTTGCTGGGTTACGTAGACAAGGAAGAAAATACGTGTGATCAAGAGCAAATTGTTTATTCTGTTCCTGCAGGGGTTACGTGGGCTTGTTAGTCATAATCTTCTCCCGAGGTCTTTTTGGGTTGTGACCGCACCATACCACACCAAAGTATTCTTCACTAGAGCATGTGAACAGGTCCAGAAGTCAGAAGCGTGACGCGGTAGTTTAACTGGGCCCCATCAAGTTAGCATGTCACCACCGTATTCCCGTGTGCTAATGGTTCACGGACTCCGGAGTTACTTGAAAGGAGGACAAGGTCACCAGGCATTCGCCAAATGGCTCTTGCAAGTTGGCAAATCAAATAAAGGAATAACCCCTCACTCATTGCCCATTATAAAGATTACTTGCACATCATGTAACTGAATCTTTCACTCAATCAAGAAAATACCTTGGAACAACAAGAATCAAGCAGAAAGTTCACTTGTTCTGGCTTTATTGTTCACTGGACTTGCCTTTGTGTTTGATTTCTTCTTTGAATCAAACAGGATCTTTGTAGTACCTATTAAGCTGTATTTTTAATAACGTATTTTATGCCAAAATTTGATCAGACATGATCTATTGGTGTATTTTCTACTGATTTGAGACAAGCAGGATCTTACCTAAATTTCCTTCCTTGCTCGATGTCTGTAGTAAAGCATGCCTGTAGCGTTCCATCCTGAAAAGCTGACACATCTTTTCCATCAGCAGGACTACAAGGTGACAAATGAATTTCTCAGCGTGCAATCATAAATGTGCTAGTACAGTGTATGCGTCTATGTTGGAAAATTGTCATAATTTATATTTTAATGGGAATCAAAAACAGAAATCAATTTCTTGAAGACCTGGCCACCGGCCTGATGAAAGTGCAATTGGGCTTCCTAGAAATAAGGAGACCACTAGAATTTAGCTGGGTTGGACTGGGAATATTTAAGGATGCCTTGAATGAACAGTGTACCTTTCATTGCCTGAGCATGGTGCTGAAGTTTTTATATCACAGACATGCAATTCATCTCTCGAGATCATTAGAAGAGGTCGCTACAACATATGACTACCTCGGCAATGGAAGAAAATACGTGTGATCAAGAGCAAATTGTTTATTCTGTTCCTGCAGGGGTTACGTGGGCTTGTTAGTCATAATCTTCTCCCGAGGTCTTTTTGGGTTGTGACCGCACCATACCACACCAAAGTATTCTTCACTAGAGCATGTGAACAGGTCCAGAAGTCAGAAGCGTGACGCGGTAGTTTAACTGGGCCCCATCAAGTTAGCATGTCACCACCGTATTCCCGTGTGCTAATGGTTCACGGACTCCGGAGTTACTTGAAAGGAGGACAAGGTCACCAGGCATTCGCCAAATGGCTCTTGCAAGTTGGCAAATCAAATAAAGGAATAACCCCTCACTCATTGCCCATTATAAAGATTACTTGCACATCATGTAACTGAATCTTTCACTCAATCAAGAAAATACCTTGGAACAACAAGAATCAAGCAGAAAGTTCACTTGTTCTGGCTTTATTGTTCACTGGACTTGCCTTTGTGTTTGATTTCTTCTTTGAATCAAACAGGATCTTTGTAGTACCTATTAAGCTGTATTTTTAATAACGTATTTTATGCCAAAATTTGATCAGACATGATCTATTGGTGTATTTTCTACTGATTTGAGACAAGCAGGATCTTACCTAAATTTCCTTCCTTGCTCGATGTCTGTAGTAAAGCATGCCTGTAGCGTTCCATCCTGAAAAGCTGACACATCTTTTCCATCAGCAGGACTACAAGGTGACAAATGAATTTCTCAGCGTGCAATCATAAATGTGCTAGTACAGTGTATGCGTCTATGTTGGAAAATTGTCATAATTTATATTTTAATGGGAATCAAAAACAGAAATCAATTTCTTGAAGACCTGGCCACCGGCCTGATGAAAGTGCAATTGGGCTTCCTAGAAATAAGGAGACCACTAGAATTTAGCTGGGTTGGACTGGGAATATTTAAGGATGCCTTGAATGAACAGTGTACCTTTCATTGCCTGAGCATGGTGCTGAAGTTTTTATATCACAGACATGCAATTCATCTCTCGAGATCATTAGAAGAGGTCGCTACAACATATGACTACCTCGGCAATGTCCTCAAAAAGATCTTGTCCATTTTGTTGCTGCATACACTTTATAAATCTAATTAAACTAATTCACAGGTATTATAGTCTTTGGCGCCAAGAGATGATCATGTCCTAATTACATGATTTCGTTCTAGCAGGAAGCATAACCCCCGATGAAGTTTGCACCCAACAACTGGTTTACAGCAGAAGCGTCCATGTGACCAAAATGTGAAGGGATACTAGTTGTGTTCCATTGGATGACAAAGTCACGAACCCAAATCTAAATAACGTGAAGAAATTCATATGGTAGTGGAAAGCATTTTGACGTACAAACATGCCTTTTAATTATCTATCCATTCATCGATATTATATTCACAAGTGCTGATATACATATGTCGCAATTAAACCCCTCAACAGATATTACCACGAACAATCTAGAAAACAGAAGGTAATGTTAATATACACAGTGCCTTCATTTCAGTATAGCATCAATCAATCAAAATAGAGGCCAATATTTTACACCTATAATGAGTGACCCATAGACTTGATATTCCATTACACAATCTGGCAATACAGGATGGATAAGATTACAGACAGATCGACACAACAAACAAGCACCCGTCCAATCTCATATCTCCAGCAGTACCACATCCCCTGCATGTATTGCTAGCTGGGGACGGACAACAGTGCTCGATCGTGGTGGGACACATACACATGCAAAGTCACAAACACGTAAACATGGCTACAAAAATACGAAACTTACATTTCCGACACACAACTTGATTATGTCTTCCACTTTCGACGACTAGGTGCAATATTTAGCGAGGACAAGGTCGCCTTCACAATCATCATAACGATATGGATCTAGTGCATACAGGGTACTTGTTGCATGGTGGAAAGCGATGCTACATATGCTTGAGGGTGTGGACAAATGCTTAGAGTTATCACTGGGGCTTGGCGTACCTCAGCCTGGAAAAATTAAAAAATAAAATCATGAGTTCATAGCAATTTAAAATGTGGGCCACAAAAATTGCAGGTCGAGCACGCAGAGTGTTGTGGACACGTTCTTTATGAAGCATTACCAGCGCTGCAAGAATGCCCAGAAATTAGTTAGTTGCTAGTTATTGGTGGGTTTGTTAGATGCCGGATAGGATTTGTTAGCCAGCAGAATAATAGCACAAGTTGCTACGTGCGTTTGTTAGAGGTGTGCGAGAGCTCTTTATAGATGAGCCTGGGTAGTTTGAAAGAGCTATGCTGAGATTAACCTAAGGTGGTGTTTGGAACCCCGTCGGCTTCTAAAAATCTAGATTCTATGTGTAGATTTTATAATTTGGCTTCTAAAAAAAATCTAGATGAGGGTGTTTGGATTCTGGATTCTTAAAATTTAGAAACCAGTTCTAAGATAGTTAATGACCAGCTTGCCCTTCTTATATTTAGGGTCAACAATGGCATAAGTTGTAATTATCCAAAAACAATCAAGGGCAGTGGGTCTTTTGACAAATAGAATCACCTAAAAGCTGGGTTAGGCCAGATTATGGGATTCTTAAAATCTCATAATCTAGATTTTAGAATCTGGTGCATAATCTGCACTGTTTGGATCCCCTGTAGCTTTTAAAATCTGGATTCTTAAAATCTGGGTGGATCCAAACAGGCCCTAAAGCTCAGAGCCTCGAGTCCGAGGGGAGGGCGAGTAGGTGTTTATCTCCCGACAAATCAGTGTTCATCAGTCAATAAACTAGCCATATCATAGAGATTCTGAATCACGAATAAATTTCAGACGCAATTGAATCCATAGGTTACGACTGAAACACATGACGGTTGTGGAATAATAAGTTTGGATATTCTGTTTGAAGGAAGAGTGCTGCAAACAGAAAGAGACCCTCTTCCGCAAAGATTTAAATGGCATAAACAGGAGGATCTAGGGAGGAGGGAAAAGCTAAATGGCATTGATCCATATGCCAGAGAACAAAGGGTCGACTGTTAGAGGGTCGAGCACTTTGTGCCCGTTGAAAGGACACCAAGCTTTAGGGGAATGGGTGGGGTCTGATTGCACTGCATGCTTTCCATGCAAATCTCATGGAAAAAGTAAGGTCAAGGTAATGCAAATGGCATTTTATATAATCCTCCCCTACGGTCTCACCATGCAATTTGACCATGAGTTTTTGCTAGTTTACAGGGTACGTTCCATCAAACTTATCATGCTAGGCCTAATGGTTCTGCTTAAGATGGACAGATTGCAACACAAAAGACGGTACTAAAGGGGCACCAAGATATAGATCAGTTTAAAGACGATTCATTTGAACTTTGTGAGTCTGTGACCAATGTAGAAACCGTTTTTTTTTATCACAACGTAGAAACCATTCACAAATAACAAAACAGTATTGATTATTGAGCCAGAGGTTGCATCTATTTATAAGGAAATAGGCACCAAAATTCTTATTGAAGAGGACCCAGACTGAGGTGATGTAGGCATGCATCTACATTCTACGGCTTCAAACAATTAGTTCCATTCTAAAAAGTCATCAATGAATACCAGAACTAATTTCCTATCTGAGTCATTACGACTCTGCATGGACATTCGGTTATGGGTAACGAAACTTCTCATGAAAATAAAGTTACTACGGCGACTGAGATTGCCTAAAATAGTCGTACTAAAAATATTTGGATGGGCCTTAAGCACAATAATGGACCATACCGAAAACAAGAGCATAAGTTTTCTTACAGAAGCAAATGTGAACATTTATTATGATGATCTCACACGTTATACGTTTCAGTGAAATAGAAGTAAAAGGGATCCGTTCACCAGGAATTAAGCAAGCTGGCCATAGTCTATATTCAGTAGTGGTTAGTGTAGAACATGGAATTTTACAGAACTTACCAAAAAGGTGAGTTTTAACCTAGGCAGGATCTGAATTAGTCGTTAGGAAATAATATGAATTGATACCCAGTCTAAATGACACAATGGAAAAGTGAGATGATATCTAGTTCTTGCAGGCCAAGCAAAGAACATGATTGACAATATATGTAGGGAAGTAAATAGAATAAACAAATTTTATTCCTTGAAAAAAAATTTCCCAAAACCTAACATACTGGAAGTATATTTGAGGAACAGAAACGGGGAAACCAAATAAAAGTGCAAATCTCCTTCGATTTAACTATTTATGCTATAAAGATGTTATTTAAAATGATAAGAAGAACCTAATAGCCAAAACAAAGAAAAGCATAAAAGAAAAATATAGACAAGTCAAGTTTCACACGGACTAGTTTCAGGAAATCAATTTGGAAAACACAAAATTTCCCTTATCGAACAGGATAGGACAGACAAACTGGGACCCCACGCCTCACCCACAGAAAAAATCCTAGATTAGTGAAATCATGAAAAAGAGGGAGACCAGAACAAACTCTACTTGAAGAGAGAAAAATACAATACATGAACGGTAGATCAAGCAAAAACTTTCATGGCAAGTAACTGCACCCAAAAAGCCAAGCCAGAATGGTTCACACACCACGTGAATAGTGCAAAGTACAGAAGTAGAGGGTGGTCACTTAGCGATGATGGATGCATGGATGGAACAGTTTTGAAGTGAGTAGTAGTGAGGAGATAGACTACTTAACTACCTCTGCTCGTTGCTGCCACTGCCGCCATTGGAGTTGCTGTTGCTGCTACCACCGCCGTACAGGGAACCCTGGCGGCCTTTCGAAACAATGTCATGCAGGTCATGATACAACTCCACACAGTGCCTCTTCACGTCATCGACAGTCTTTCCGCCACCCACAGCTCGTGCCACCTTCTGCCAGCGGTCCGGCGTGTCTTCGTCGTACGTCGCCAGCGCCATCTCAAACACTTTGTTCTGCTCAGTTGTCCATGATGAACTCATGGTTAGATTTCTCTAAGAAGGTTGAAGCAAAAAAGCAACGGTGTTATAAATGGCTACAACTGCCACTACTTTTATTGTAAGGTAACTGACTAGCTTATGCTTGTATGCAAGAAGAGCGAGGGACAACGGTGCAGCTTATATAGCAAGCAGAGAGAAGCAACTTGGAGAATATTTTTTTCTGAATTCAGTCAGGGTGATGGCATGGAGGTGTTGATGGACGTATGACAGTTTTCATGGGAGCCACAACAAG
>LAPY01000561.1:154567-186879 GCA_000970635.1 Eragrostis tef
TCCTTTTGTCGCACTATCTTCCTCGAGACCATTTGATTCTTCTCCTGATTGGCGGGGTTCAATCTGTCTAGTAATTACTATGATTAGAAATTACCTAGGGCATAGGCCAAATATACCTAAAACACTAGCTGAACAATGCAGAAATGGCAAGTTGCTCCTTTATAGGATCGTTCAAGCCTTAAGAGAGCTACTAATTATTATATACTATCAGCACTTATCCTAGGCTAAATATACCTAATAAGTAATTTGAACAATGCCCAAATAGGAAAGCACCTCTCTTGGGTGCACTCAGTCCAGAAATCAGGATGCTGCTAATTACTATTAATAGTAATCCTCATAGGATAAATATACCTGAACGACAAATTGAACAATACAAAAGAAGACACTATGCGACCCTCCCAGTAATTATTTATTTTCCCTGTAGCCCATAGCCGTGCCCTGAATGAGTGACATCACCAACTTGCATTGAAGAATACTTTTAGCCTAACAGCAAGCTGCTACTTTGGGGCATTGTCGGGTACACTGATTGCACAATATGCACCCATCAGCTGCAGCCGAATACCATGAATTATCTGTACGATGATTCCAATTTCTAAAGCAGGATCATTTTTTGGAATCAAAGTGCAGATTATTGTACCTCAAGGTAGGAAGCTAGGGAGCAAACTAGTTTTATTCTATTGACATTCACACTACCTTATGAGACATTGTTTATCTGTAGTATAATAGTATTACTTTGCCTTTATTCCCAACAGGACATGATGTATGCAGATTCTTCCTGCAACCCATTCCAGAAGGACCAAAACTTGTCTTCGGTCCTCATAAAATTTTCATGTTAAAATAGAAACTACCCTATTAACTGGACCACACATTTTAATCAGGTTACCACCCAGGTAGATAATTAATAGAAATGTGATTATTCTTACCCATCCTCGAATCCAGAATAATAATAAGAAAAACATGTCCCCCGTTTTTGCCAGAAACAAAAGCGAGCATTCTTACCCATCCTCGAATCCAGAATTAAAAATAACAAAACACATCCCCCTTTTTTGCCAGAAAGAACAAGAGAATAAGTTCATTTCCCCAGAAATTTTTAATTCATCTGATTTCTGAACCCATGAGACTTATGTTGTCCAATTTACAGATAAGTGATGTTATTTCCTGTTGCAATAACAGAAAAATTGGATGTATAACCAACCTAGTTCATTTTTAGCAACTATAATGCTAATGGATTCGAGATGGAAACAGTTACGGTGCACAGGTATGTAAATGTCTCAGATGTGTATTCAAATGGGACCACTAGGTATGATCCCAATCCAGAACATAAAAGATCGGAGCTAAACATTATTTTATATTTATTTCTTTAATATTGACACCAGAAATAATATGCAACTGCTAGGAATAAAAACAATACTTGCAACTAGAAGCAAGCTAGTGGGGAGGTCTGTAAGGAGTCTCCTTATTATCTATACACAAAAATGGGAATATTGAATTTTCAATCTTTTGTGGCGATATAAATATTCATATCACCACTATAGTACTCTTACTACCATCGATCAATAGAAACAGCCATTACATTGCCAGGTTAGTGCACCTATTTGAAAATCAAAATGTGCCATTTGTTCATCACTCCTATAATGCAGATCAAGATCATGAACTGTACCTTTACCGTATTTGATTCACTTTACTCGACACGTTCTCCTTCAACTTGGAATACGCATATATGGAAAGAGTGGGGACACGATCTGGTAGGTGTGCAAAGTGGATAACGAAGTAGGATGGGATTGTCTTAGAGAGGCCAGGGAATTGCGAAAGAGTAGAGGCCACGGATTGCCCACATCGCAGCGGCAGTACTCATTCCAAGCCAATATATTCTCCGATGTGGATATTAGTCATTGATGCATTTATAAGACATAGTGCACTTGTATTTTGATATAAGAAAACATAAATTATATAATTTTTTCAGATGGATAGTCAGAACTACCGGTCCAGATGCGGCCGGTTCAGTGGACAATTCAAATCATGGTTTATGCATCTTTTTGAATGCTCCAAATAAGTGTGATTCTGTGAGAAGCAAATCATGCAACACAAGCGCTCAACATCAAGAATTCTATAACGCAGACATAATTAAGCATCGCGTGGTCAAGTAGATTTCACAAGAATATATGCATGATTTACTAAAGTTGATGAATCCTCTGCACCTTCAGAAATTTCTGCCAATAGTGCTGCAACATTACAAACTTTATAATAAAAGGGTTATTACATAATGATGGTTCAGATCTGAATATTCTTTTCACATTACAACAATAAGTGGAAGCCCTTTTATAAATTCTAGCAGCATAATAATGTACAGAAATATAAATGCACGAGGAAGGCAATGAAACTTCAGAGGAGATGCTGAAATAAAGCATGCTTAAATTATGTAACGGTCTAATATCGCAACTATAAGTAAAGGCAATGTATCCTATGAGAACCGGGTTCGTGTGAGAACTATGAGAACTCTAATCTGGACCACATGATCTTGATCCAAGGGGGCGCATGAATTCAGGTAGGAGGGGGGATTTGCAAAATCACCACCCACTTAATCATACTTCTACAAATTACCCCTCCCACCTCTCCATATGCGCCCCACTTGGATCAAGATCATGTAGCCCGGATTGGAGTTCTCATAGTTATCACACGAATCTGGTTCTCATAGGATACATTGCCATAAGTAAAAACCTAATAAACTATCTTGTAAATTCCAAAGGCACACTTACAATTCTAGACGCTGAAATTAATTGGATGTGCACTCAGTGAGGGCAAAAGTATCTTTCAGTATTATCCTAAATCTCTATAAGAAACCTAATTCACATCTACTGACTGTTATTATACCACATACGTGATTAGTAGGAACAAATCACAGTAAATATTGGAAGAAATATTCCTCAAATACATGGTCCAGTAAACTGTAATAAATTTTATCATGGTCCTTTATTAAGCTAGATCGGATGGTCTAACACAAGGTAGCACATTTCTTTTTCTCCTTACATCTGTGAAATTTCAGATGCTTCTATTTTTGAAAAATATTTTGACTGTTCCAGATTGTACTCATCAATAAAATCACCACAGTAACCTTGACATTGATGTTTCTACACCAATTTTATACAATATTGTACAGTAAGAGTGAAATTTACCTTTTGAGCCTGAGCTGCATTTGTTCAGATAGATGAGAGGAATCCTCAGTAGTCTGCATCAGTCAAAAAGTTCCACATTTCCTTCAAAAGATGCTTCTCAGTTTCACCTCATCTCCAATGGCTCTCCCTTTAGAAATCGAGATGAGAAAGATGCAGTACTGCAACTTCTGTGCTATTACACATTACCTGCCCACCAAAAGAAAAACTGTAACAAAAGGAAAAAAACAATGGTCATCTGTGACAAAAAGCTAACTAGCCATGTTTTAGCACAAAATTTATATGTAGGAACATAAAAGCCTGCTCTGCTTGTTGCATTTGCAAGAGCCAGACCTGCCTTGATTAACAAAAATAGTAAAAATTTGTATAGTATGGGACGGACAACCTCTTTCTGGATTTTACTAACCTAACAGAACTGACCATAGGACATGAATGAGAAGAAGGTCCTGAGCAGCCAATCCACCAATAAAGATAAAGAAACAGCAACTATTAAAAGAGCAATTGACAAAAGTTCAACATCTGAGAATATAACTTTGATATAGATAATTTGGAAATATTTTCTCTTTTTCTCAAATACGCAGGAGAGTTGTGCATCACTCTATTATAGAGAAGAAAAATGGTCCCATACATGGTAGACCCTCCCACTCCGGACTGAGCTGTGAGAGAGTACTTACATCAGAGAAAGACTAAATAATTCTCTCGTTTTTGTGAAAATTGTTTTTATCGATCTTTTTTCTTTACACATCAAAGATGTATGTGTTATGCAGAGAACTTGTGATCCAGAGCGTATTACTATGTCAAAAATCATGGCAATATGCGTACTCTTCTTTTCAGTCACATTTATGACTATGTGTGCTATGGTGATTCTCAGGACGATATCTGTTCTATAGCTAAACCACATGTTCCTAAAAAAGACCACAGAAATTTCTTTGCCATGTTACAGTCATATCCATGGCAAGAAACTTTGCACAATCGGAAGCTTCTCACAAGAGGTCTCACAACAATGAAGGATTCTGCAGTTATGACCACAAGTAGAGCTCAGAAGTCCCACCTGAGAGTATCGAGTACATCAGAAAAGGGCCACATGCCATGCCAATAGATTCTTGCAATCCTGAGGTGGGAGATTTCAATAGGCAAACTTTGTTCCAAAGATTTGTCAGATATTTCATCCAACTTGGGATAGATATTGCACAATCAGAGAATGAGTTCTATTTGGACAGCAAAAATATATTGAAAAAAAAATAATCAAAGCACATAGCCTTGCCAAATATTTATCTATATTATTTTCTCTCATCCACATCCAGCAAAAGGTGTGATCCTGGCATTCTCCACCATTGTTTTTATGCTGTGAAGAATGGTTTCTCCCTTTTGTACAAGTTGGGAAGAGTCATGACAGCCTTTGAATCTATCTATTGGGAAAAGGGATTCTTGTTGACTGATCAACAGAATGATAGAAAACACATCAGCCTGCAATGATATGTGATAGCAGATAGCCTGGGGAAAAGGTGCAGAAAGAACTGTTGCATTTTAGTGGACAAAACATTGATTAAAGTAAACCTGTTTCTCAGTCATTCCAATCCAAGCACTATGAAATAAGGGAAACTTTAAGTTATTTTTCTCGAATATGCAGGGGAGCTGCTTATCATTTCATTAAGAAGAAGAGTATTGTATAAAAGGAAGGATAAGATCTAAGTTATATGTTTGACATCGAATCTATGCCCTTAACCGAGATAGGCAGCTGAAAAGGGAGTTGTACCGGAATACTTTTTGGCAAGAATAGTATATGCTGATTTTCCTAATATTCTGATGTGCTCACCCCCTGTCCCTCCGCGCTCCATCTTCCTCAAATTTCTCTGTCCATTCAGTATTATTTATGTGATTAGTAAGTACAATACTGTGTGATCATGATGTCATTATAAGTGGAGAATCAAAAACCTAGCGTTAGAACGTTTGATGCCTTCCATTCGTTCTGTGCTTGCACAGAAAGTAAAGAATCGCACAGGAAACATGGCTGATTATCAATTTGTGGTGTAAGGAGAAGACATAATTATTGGATCTGATATGCAAACAAAACACCAAGTCCTAACAATTGTAATTATCCTTGCAGGACTGTGCTCCAATTTCTAACATTAACTTGGCATTTAGTTGTATAAATAATAAACCTTAAATCATTTAACGAGACAGGCCAGGTACATAACTTTGAAGTTTCAAAACTTTTGGTGCCTTGCATTGGTTGTGCACTTGCACAAAAGATAGGGAATCCAACAGGAAAGGTGCCTGAATATGAATTCGTGGCTTAAGAACTGACACATGATGACTGGATAAGATATGCAAAAAAAAAAAACAACTTCATTCTCACAATAGTGATGCTCCTCGCAGGATGTGCTTCGATTTCTGAGGACATCTACTTGTCATGTATATCGATAATAATCCTCCAATCGGTAAATGACAGACCATGTTGATAAGTTTTGCAGCTTCAAAATAAATAAGTACACTCCTGCCTAGGCCTCTTGGAAGACTATAGGCATGGCGAGCTGTATGCATCATTGATTACTACTGCATATCACAGACATAATGTTACAAAACTAACAATGCACACTCATCTATGCCAAAATGGCCATTTAGCCCGATTAAACAGCCATTTAAAGAGATTAAATGCTTAATGGTTGCCACACAAACTGTCTGCCATTTACCCACTACATTTTCACTGCTACAACAGCAGATGACATGCTGTTTGACACGCTAAGATTATGGTTATGGCTAAGATGTTGATTTCAATTTAACGTACAATTTGTAAATATACATCATTTTTAACTAGTAGGATAGAACAGCTTTTAAACATTGTGACAAAAAAGATTAAGAGTCAGAATGCCGACCTGTAGAAAACAGTGGAAGTTCAGTTAATGTGCCATTTAAACAAGGAAGGGGCCCAATATATGAAATTGTGTTCCACTCAGTCTAGTAAACTTTTGGCCCAATATATGAATGGATATATGAAAACCTTGGATAACTTTTATCAAAACTGCGATAACTTTTAGAACTGGGTACTTAAAATTAGTCTTAGTTATATTTAGTTATAGATAATGCACCGTATTGATAAAGTTGATATGTTAATTAGCCTGATTAATTTATATTTCACATAATAACCTAGGCATCATGCAGACTGCAAGATGTTTTTGTATGGAAGATCAAATTTAATTTTACATAATATTCTAGGCATCGTGCAGACTGCGAAAGTACAGTAAGTGATTCTCGCGAAATCTACTTATGAAAGTCTTGTTGAGCGAAAGTATAGGAGTGACTCTAGCCAAAAATCTACTTAGTAAAGTTTGGTACGTACGGACAACCAAATTAATTTAACGCAAAAAAAGTGCTGACCGAAACAATGAGGGCAAAGGCGGCATATATCAACCACAAAAAAATGCAGAAACTGTGAAATGTCGTTCGATCTAAGACTAGCAGTGGGAACAAGGGGCATGTGTCATGATGACCCCTAGATGGTTGATATTTTCCATGACAGTACGAACCAAATTTTCTGACAGATACGGAATAGTTCGGTAGAGCTCGGCGACGAATTCCAGTTCCGACCAGTGACCTACTCTAGCAAAGCAAAAATTTATCTGAGAGCCAATCATGTCTTGGGCGAACTCACCTGCGGTTGTGACGACTTTAATCCAGTTCAAGTGCCCACGCATGGATTGCCTCCGTGCTCTAGTACGCCGGATTTGCGTGGTGCTTTGAAGGATCTCCGGGCGATGGTGGCGGCGGCGCACCGGTCGCCTCCCGTCCGTGCGATCGCGGGGGACGCCCTCGCACCGACAAAGGCGGAATGGCGGACCGCTGGCCGTTGGACTTCCACTCGAGGAAAATATCGGGCTCTCCTATGAGAGGCCCATCCTTCTCTAGCCCACTTCCAAACACAAACAACCCAGCCCGCAAATGCCGGGACGCTAAAATGCGGTCCAATTTTTCGGGACAGCAAAATGTTTCAAGGTAGGAGGAGGATCCCTGATCAAGGGCCCTTTGGTAAATTGGTAGACGCTAATCCCGCGTCTAGTTGTTCCAGTTCAGATCCTTAAAAAAATGTTAGTTCAAAACCGTAAGGATAAAAACTTCACTCAAGTTTCGCTCAGGAAAAAAAAAACTTCTCTCAAGGATGTAAATTAACCGTGAGACACATTCTCGTATGACCGTTTTAATGGTACCGTGTGCATTCCTTGCAAGGATCACCTACATGAGTTCGACAATGAGGTTTTTGGGCGGTCCCTGTCCTGCAATTAGTCTAAAATTTTGACTCAAAGTCATGCTATTTGCACCTTTTCTTTTGCAAAAAATAATATCATTGTACCTGGTTTCCAACTATTATTTTTCAGGTTTTATATTTTAAAAAATATATCATCTTGTACAAAAAAGATCATATGATGCAATAACTTACTATTGTTGCAGCCCTGTTTTCATCCTTGAAAGAAGTTTGATAGTACTTAATCTTCTTTGTAGAAAAAAGGTATTTCACCTCAAACAACATTCATGTGCCAAAATTTGTACTCTGATAGGCAAGGTCTTGTGGAGATTCAGCACCTTCCCGCACACCCTATTGAGACATGAACGATGCTATACGTACGCCAGTGGCGGAGCCAGGATTCTAAACTTGGGTATTCCCCTCTCATAACTCAAAAAAAAAGTCAAGTTGAACAATAAAAGGAGTTCACAATATGTCAATACTGATAATCAAAAAAATAAAGATACTAATTTTTCAACTCTAAAATATTCATAAAACAAAGAAAAAGTTACAAAATGCATAAAGAAAATTACAAAGTAGCCTTAATTTTGCGCTGCTTCATAGCTTGGAAGCGGTTGATGATATCACATTCCTTGACTAGTAAAAAGAACTCACGCTCAATAAATGTGACCAAGCAATCATTCAAGTATTGATCTCCCATCTTATTTCTCAACTTGTTCTTCACATAATTCATGGCGGAAAAGATTCTCTCAACACTAGCAGTTGCTACAGGAAGTACTAGCACCAATTTGAGAAGCCTGTAAACAACTTCATGTCTAGTGTGCAACTTTGTTGTAACAAGCAAAACAGAAAGCTTAGCAAGGCTTTTCACATTTCTGAACCTTTCATCTCTACGCACGTCAGTAAGGAAGAGTTTAAGTGCAGATGGAAGATGGCCCATCTCTGAACTTGAGAAATCAGTAGGATAAAATTGAGCAAGCTTAACCAACTTGTCCTTATCCCAATTAGCAAAGTTATCTATAGGACTGAATGCAGCCATGCAAAGGAGCAAATCCGTGTTTACCTCATCAAACCTATCATTAAGCTCATGTAGTTGTCTATCAATGACACTTAAAAACATGTCAACATGGAAGCGATGCATATTCTTGATTTTGATAAAGAACCTCCTGTCTCTTCCAACCGGCCTGTAGAAAGAGTCCATAGCAGGAATTTTTATTTTATGCTTGACACAAAAAGAATCCACTTCTTGAAGAAAATCTTCCCATCCCGGATCCTCCCGCAATGCTTGCAACTGAAACTTTGTCAATGAAATAAGTTCAACTGCATTAACAATATCTTGATCCCTCTTCTGCAAAGCATGATTCAAGTCAGCTGTGAACCCAAGTATTGTTTGGAGCAAGTGTGCCATGAAAACAAACTCATATGATTGGAATATTGTCAACATTGTTTGGGCATTTGCACATTCGGCACCTTGAGAGCGATCACCGCCAACCTTTATGAGAACTTTCAAAATTGAAGGATACAAGGATAGAACATGCATTACAGTTTTATAATGAGAACCCCAACATGTTTTTCAATTCTCCTTCTCATGTGCCAATTTCGAAATCCAGCTTTCACAAATGCATCTCCACCAGAAGAATTAACCTTATGCTTGAATAAATAGCAAATAAAACAGAATGCAGCATCTCGTTCCACACTATATTCGAGCCATTTAAAGTCATCAAACCAAGTATCAATGAAGCGTCGAGGCTTACCACCAATGTTCCTAATAGGAAAATTGTGATTTCGTGGTTGACATGGCCCCATTGCAATGTATCCTCTTATCATAGAATTCCGCTCATTGACATCATAGCTTTTGATGGGAATCCTCTTTCCAGGATCATGAGAAAGAAAGTCAATGTCATAAATAGCTTCATCACTTGATTCATAATCTGAGTCTTCACCATCTCGTATGGGAGACCAGGTCGAAGGCTCACCATTGTGCTCTGTCATTGTTGTGCTTGCTATCACTGGATCATTGCTAGCAACCTCTGGTTCTGTTACCTCTCTTGCTATGTCATTGGTTGGTGTGTCATGCTCAACAGAAGGAGCACTTTGATTCTGAAAATTGTGACTTTCAACTGTGACAGCCTGAACAAGAGGAGCATCTGGATTCTGAGCTTCACTCTCATTGCTAACTAGCTGCGGTGTTGATGTGTCGGCAACCTTCTGTGCCTTTCTTGCCCACAAAGTCCTCAAATCAATAGATTTCTGCTTCATTTTGCAAACCTATCTACCGATAAAAACAGACACACCAATTAACAAAATAGTACTCAATCAAATCAGTGCACAAAAACTAGCGCTAAGCTGAGCTGCTCACCTTTGGGCGGTGGCTTGTCGCTCGGACGCGGTTGCCGGTGGGCGGTGGCGGGGCAGCGCCGCCGCCGCAGCAGGCGCAATGCGGCAACGACCGAGACCTAGTTCCGCTCCCCGCACTGCTCGATCCGTCGCTGCGACGAACTGGCGAAGGTGGCCGGCGGCAGTCCGGCCGATCTACGATTCGTTGGGGGCGAACGGGGATTGGGGAACGCACCAACGAGAGAGCGAGAGAGGAAATCACGAGCTGTGCCTGTCGATGCCTGGTTGGGGAAGGCCGGAACGAGCTTTGGTCTTTTTTGGGCCATTCTGTATGGGCCGAAGCTGGCCTGTTTCACTGGAGCAGCTATTTGGGCTATGTTTCAACTCGTAACAGGCTCAGAAACAAAGATTGTGACCCAAGATCGCATGTATATGTGTAAATACATGATATATACTAATACTCAATCAAATCAGTGCACAAAAACTAGCGCTAAGCTGAGCTGCTCACCTTTGGGCGGTGGCTTGTCGCTCGGACGCGGTTGCCGGTGGGCGGTGGCGGGGCAGCGCCGCCGCCGCAGCAGGCGCAATGCGGCAACGACCGAGACCTAGTTCCGCTCCCCGCACTGCTCGATCCGTCGCTGCGACGAACTGGCGAAGGTGGCCGGCGGCAGTCCGGCCGATCTACGATTCGTTGGGGGCGAACGGGGATTGGGGAACGCACCAACGAGAGAGCGAGAGAGGAAATCGCGAGCTGTGCCTGTCGATGCCTGGTTGGGGAAGGCCGGAACGAGCTTTGGTCTTTTTTGGGCCATTCTGTATGGGCCGAAGCTGGCCTGTTTCACTGGAGCAGCTATTTGGGCTATGTTTTAACTCGTAACAGGCTCAGAAACAAAGATTGTGACCCAAGATCGCATGTATATGTGTAAATACATAATATATACTAATTTTTTTGCAAAAAAAGTTAGGTGTTCCTGGGAATACCCAGGAATCCAGCTGGCTCCGCCCCTGACGTACGCCCGGGTCATCCGACCCGGACGTACCACCAGCAATCAACGATCCAAATTAGCAAATCATGCTTAGGGTAATTAGCATCCAACCGGTTGATTAGCTCCCCTAAAAAAACCGGTTGATTAGCAGCAATTACAGGTGGTACGGCTGGGTCGGATGTATGTGAAGCGTTTCCGATTGAGACATAAGTTCCAGGGCACCATGCCACCAATAGCTGGAAGCTCTTGTCCTAACGCACACGCATGATTCTCCTTGGAAGTTTAGTTGAAGAAGCATTGTTGTACAACCTGCAAAGCAGGAAGCCCGATGTGGACCGTGGCAATTAGGCAGCAGCTTGACGCTCGGAAAGTTTCATGGAACTTTTGGCATCTAATAAATAATAAACCATACGTTTGATTGCGGCGATAATGTGTTTGGTTATTGATGCCTATATGGAAGATGGAGTGTTACCCATGGTGCAAACTTTATAATAATTAAACGGTTAAATACATAAAGTGACGTAGAGGCCGGGACGATTTTCATTTGCTTAATGAAATAGAATTTTCCTCCATCTAAAAAAAATCTAATAAATAAAACCATCCGAAGTCACGTGGCAGAACGCTCCATCCATATGCGAGGAAAACTTGAGATATCCTGACTCATTTTTTTTTGGAAGATAAAAGAGAGATTACATCATGGATATCCCGGTTTGTAGATGCTCAGCCGATCAGCAGGTGGAAGAAAGGCGCAACGGTCCACACCTCCGTGCTGCCGGCCGCCGGGCTGGCAATTGTTGACTGGTTGGCTAAATTATTGTACTGCATCGCACTGTCCCGTTCCACTTTCACCACTTGCATTGCCATTATGGTTGATGATTGTTCTCCGTGACCATGTAGTGCGTTTGGTTCAGTTTGAACGCACACTTTTACCATATCCTCCATCGGTCCCAGACGCACTATTGAAATCACTTGATAACAGTTTTCTAAGTTTCCCTAGGAGTAAAATTGATTTTGTTGGGAGATGTTTCATCCCTAGGACAAGTTATAAGAACCATTTGAAAAGTAATAGGAACAAATCATCGGTAATTGAGTCTTCCTCCCAAGCATAAAACTCGTTTTATTTACCCACATTGCTATTGAGAAGTTATTTTACCAAATGCCTTTTTAAAGATTCAGATAAACCAAAAAGGCATTTTAACATAAGCTAGATCATGCTAAACAATGATCAACTCAGATTTACCTACATTGGCACACTCTGAGTACTGCCACATCAGCGCCATGATGTCAGCTTTCCGATATAACTGAGAAATCGTAGCGAAGTAAATTGGACTCTTTCCCATCATTTGAAAGTTTGGAAGGTCAGGACGCATAAAATCTTCTTGTACTGCCTCCTCGCTACAAGTTCCTTACTTCGCACCGTCTTCTTCATCCTCAAATATCCCCCTCCTGCTCTCTACCCTCCCTGAAGTTTTTCTATGGTCTTTTTAGCAATTCCTAGTCATTTGAACTTCTGGAAAACATGTTATTTTATCGTAGTGGTGCATAAAATTTAAACTTTGAAAATCTAGACTAGCAATTTGCCTAGTTATATCGGTTTTTCCCCAGTGAGCATATGGCTACGTGACTCCCCGACGGAGTTAGTGTTGTGCCGTTTTAGCTGACCATGTGCTCTGCCCTGTCCTGTCTCCGCAGGCCGCAGCATTGTGCAGGAACCGTAGCAGAAGTTTAGGTGGGGGTCAGGCCGGTGAGTGGGAACAGTAGCCCACTACACCGAAAGTGAGAACATCAACCCATGCATTCATCCCTGGGAGTAGAGAGAGAGAAATAGCAGGGCAGCAGCAGCAAATTTCTGTGAGGAATGAATCAGCTTGGAGAGGAGGCGCACAGGCAAGCAAGTGCAAGCAGCTGCCGCTGGCGACGCGACTCCAGCTGGCCGGGCTCTCGGTGGCCATCGACGTTGTGGCGCGGCGACGGAGGGGACCCGGGGCGCGGCGACAGCGGGGACTTGCGACGCGGCTACGGCGGCAAGCTCGGCGGATCCTCTCTTAGGCCTCCTCCCCTGCTTCTCCGTCGCTCCCCTGTCCGGATGCAAGGGGACGACGAAGGGGGCTCGGGGCGCGGCGACGGCGAGGAGCTGTGATGCGGCTACGGCGGGGGGGGCTTCCGAGGCTCCGGATGCACGGGGACGACGGAGGGGACCCAGGGCGCGGCGACGGCAGAGACCTGAGACGCGGCTACGATGGCGAGCTCGGCGGAGCCTCTCTTAGGCCTCTTCCCTTGATTCCCGTCGCTCCCCAGTCCTGATGCACGAGGATGACAGGATTGCCTTGCGTGCACAGTATCACCATGGCCGTGGCTGCGAGGCACGGATCTTCGGCGTTGCGACCATCGCGCGTGCTGTCCGCTTGGGTGCCGTCGCATCTTGTAAATTTCTTGACTCCTAATCTCATCTAAGGAGGCTTCTCTTGTTCCCACCACGATGCACCGAAATCATGGAAGGAAGCACATAAATCTTGATTGAATACACCTTTTGAGTTGAGTTTTGCTCCTATTTTGACTGGTTCTTGATTAGTGTCCCAGATTCCTATACTTGTATTTCTTGGTTTAAGAGTTTCCTCCCTGGTGTTCTTGATTTGGACGAGCTAATGCGGGCATAAGAAAGCAGCATGATTAATCTTGGAGATAAGGAACTGGAAGCAATCTCCACTCGCGAGGGGAACGAAAAAACTTGCTGCATTGGCTGGACCTTGTGGTGCTGGAAGAAGAACGGGAGGTGCATCGGGGTGCAGGAAGTCGTCGCAGGGAGGTGATGAAGGCCGAGATCGCTCTAGGCATACGCACCAGCGCACGCGTTGTGTCCCTCCATGGATCTCACGGGTGAGACGAGCTTCCAGCGACCATGGCGAGAGGCTGCAGCAAGCCAGCAACGTACATGAGCGCACTTCTCTTCTCTATATTGGCTTCAGTCAATTCAGAGGAGCCCGATCCGTGCAAGATAGTGGCTACAGTGCGCCAAAGATGGTGGGTGCCAGATCAGTGGCTGCAGGCCTGCACTACTACCAGCTAACGGCACTCACGCCGTTACACGGTAGGCAACTGTGAGGGCACGTAGCCATGTGCCCACTGAATCCGTAATTATATACTCCCTCTTTTCTTTTTATATGACGCCCGTTAACATAAATTTAAGCTAATAGATGTCATATAAAAAAGTACGAAGAAAGTATAAGTTTACTGATATAGACTACTAGCTAGTTTTGTACTATAATATGTACATTCATAAAATTGATTGTTATAGTAACAATATATAAAAGGAGAAATTTAGATCAAAGTGCAACTTTAAATATTCTGTCCTGTTAATCGATCATCTGCGCCTATATAAATTAGGATGGAAACAGTAAAATCTTGTGAGTACAAACTCAAATACAAATATTGTAATGATAAAACCACATGTTTAGCAATGTCATTGCCTTTTCTTTAGAAAGGCCCAGTTATTAAGAACCTTATGACAGGAAAGGGAGAGCTCCAGCCTCCAGGTGCAATAAAATTTACAAATATTTGATCAATCTAGCTAGTGGTCTTGAAGGCCAAATCTAGTGTCAAACCACTGTTGGAAGATTGGTTATGTAATATAGTTTAATTTCACTTTATTAGGATCTATTTTAGGCTTGCGGCCTTTGTACCTTGTACCATGTAAATATTACTTTTGTTTAAATTAATAGAAAAAAAAGTTAAGGGGCTCCCCTGCCGTTCCTCTCAAAAAAAAAGGCTGGCCAGTAAAACTTTGGATATGCCGGGATCCCGACGTAAGTGGATAAATATTGCGCCACTAATCACACGTGGGCCCTACCGACCGATGCCAAGGTGACGACACGAGTCGTGGACTCAGGTCGACCGAAGACGCCGGCTCGCCGGGGGCGTTTTCCGAAGTAATTGTAGAAAGGTCACCTGCACTGCAACTGGATTGTCAGCACGCGAACCTGCACTTGAGCGTTTCCACTCGCTTTCTCGGCACTTTCAGTCACCCCACTGACGCTGTCCACCAAGTGAGAAACGCACTAGCCTTGAATGCCCTAGCTTTCCCTGCTCTTTCCTTGATCCATTGATCTTCTGGGCTCTGTGTTGGAGCCATGGTTGTCTCGTCGGTGCTGAAATCCCTGCAAACGGAAGAGTGAACAAGAGTGAGGGATCCGCAAGATTCGCCGTTTCTTCAGAGGTGAGGTTTCCAGTTTCGTGTTTCTTGTTCTTCTTTTTTCTGGTCACGAGACATGTTGGATCATTTTGCCCTTAATTTTCCTTTCTTTGTTGGTAACTGTCGCGAGTGCAGGATAAGTTTTTTTTTTCAAGAATTCTCTGGAAAATAGAAACAGAGTTTCATGTTGCTGTGGTTGATTAATGTTGTACCTCGTTTGTTTCGTTCGGTTACAAACTTTTTGCCCCAGTACTGTGAGAAATGGAAAACATTTCTTGAAACTACTATGTTTACATATTTCCCTTCATATTTTTAGTTAGCTGGTTGCTGGCCCTTCGTCATACATGGCAAAGAAATGGAGCACTCGAATAGTTACATTAGAACGATTCATGGCTTGGGTTCAGAATACCAAAACGAGAAAAAGAAGTTCATAAAAGAAGTATGGTTCGATGGCCTTTCACTAAAGTGGGGACCAATGTAGAAATAGCATGCGTTATTTTACAATGAGAAATAGATATGTTATGTTAGTTAGGCAATACAAATGTCTGTAATTATATAACTAGGTCTATCGTTGATCTTACAAGGTCATTATATGGTTGAGTGCTTCAGTAAAGCACTTTCAAACTTATAAAGTGCATAAAAGCAAGTATTCCTTTACTTTAGACCAAGAAGTATTGTAAAAATCATAAAGATTAAATGTCAACACAATTAATTTTGGTTGTATGATTAAAATGTGTTGCTTCATGATGTATCATCATCAATTCTTATCTTCTTACGTAATTACTACGTAATGATGAAAAAATATTGTAGACATTTTTATAGGACTTAACCCATTTAGCCCATTTTAATATCCTGCCTTGAGTTTACATGCAATAAAATATTGATGCTTGTTTTTCCAGGGCTATAAATCAAACCTCCATGTAGAACGTTTCATCTCTCCTTTTTTTTGTATTTTTCCATTGACGATACTTTTTATTTCATCTTTTGGACAGTTTCCTGTGGGTTTGCTATTCCTTTCGTAGATGGGAAATGATAATGAAGAAGCAATTTGTACATCTCGGCATATCTCTCATCCAAAGGTACGGTACAGAATATAATATAGGATTTTGTGCACATCCATTTCATTGTAGTATTATTGGTGAATGGTTTTTAACTTTTTTTTTTCATGTTTAACGTTATCATTCAGCTACTCTATCCACTTCAGCACAAAACTTTGAACTTTTGAAGTCCTCTGTCATGTGTATGTCGTTCTTGCACTTCGATCGCAAAAACAGAGATGTACATTTTTGTAACTAACATCTGCTTACGAAGATGGATTCTGACATCATCATAGCACTATGCTAACAATGCGACTGTTTTATCATTCTTTAGGTTCATAGCTCAATGTGCAGTGACTTGTCTATGATGTTGGATAAGGTTTCTTATGTTCTCCCATTAATAGAAGCTGCTCAACCAGGATGCAAAGCGGGCATAGAGGAATTATGCAACCTATATAACATAGTTGACAAAGGGAAACTCATTATCCAGAACTGCATGGAATGTAGCAGTCTATACTTGGTATACTATTCTGCTTCTTCTGATAAAAGGGAACATCTTTGCTAAATCCTGTATTTCCATTATTCTCATTTCCCTTGACCTATTTCCTCATTTCAGGCTATTACATGTGAAGCAAATTTAATGCGATGCGAAAGGATAAAAAATGCATTGAGGCGGAGCTTGTTCCTAATCCAGAACATGGTTGAACCATTATTAGCTAATCAGGTTAGTTTAACAAATAAGAATATATACTGAGCTGAAAACGCCATTCGCTGGACTATTTAGTTTTGGAACAACAGATATTTCACAGTCCTGTTTTAAATGGTTATAGTATCAAGACTGGAA
This sequence comes from Eragrostis tef, assembly GCA_000970635.1. NCBI lineage: Eukaryota > Viridiplantae > Streptophyta > Magnoliopsida > Poales > Poaceae > Eragrostis > Eragrostis tef. The sequence continues at coordinate 171,371 of LAPY01000561.1, forward strand.
TTAGTAGCAGAAAGCAATCCTGTGTTATTGACTGTTGACAGTATTCATATTGCTACTTTCAGCTAATAAGTTTACACATGACTATCCATAACAGGTGGCGGATGTCCATAATGATCTTGGAGGGGTGAAATTCATTGTTGATCCAGCGGAGGAGGAGGCTGGAAAAGCTCTGCTGCAGATGCTGCGGCGGTCGGAAGCAACCCAAAAACTTGAACTACAGACTTTCCTGTTGGCAGCTTCGAAGTTGAAGCTAACGTCACCTAAAGCCATCTTAACTGAGAGACGTGCTATCAAGATATTACTTGATAAGATCAGTGGTACTGATCCGAAAAAGGAAGCAATCCTCAAGTATTTCCTATATCTTGTTAGGAAATACGGGAAGGACATCAAGCAAGATAATGGTGCAAAGCTGAGTCAAACAGTGAATGCTTCAAATGAAAGTCTGGGGGAAGGCTTAGATGTTAGTGGCAATGGGAGATGCGAAGATGTTAATGGAACGAATACTCCACAGAGAACCTTGTCACATACGGACTCCGGGAACGTGAGAAACAAAAGCCAGAATAATTTGTTAGGAGCAGCCATACCACCACTAGAGTTGTGTTGCCCAATGTCTATGACACTGATGCATGATCCTGTGATAATAGCAACTGGACAAACATATGAAAGAGAAAACATCGAGAGATGGTTCAATGAGGGTAATGATACCTGTCCTAGCACACAGCTGAAGTTACAAAGCTTCACGGTAACTCCAAATACTTGCATGAAGACGGTTATTTGTAGCTGGCTCAAGGAACATGGGCTTGAATGCAATTATCTGCCAGAGAAATATCAGAGCTGCTCTGTATCAAGTTTGAATAATGTCTCAGCACCACTGATCACAAAAAAGAACAGAGATTACATGGTTGATTATAGCAGTTCATCTTTTGGATTATCAGGTGTTTGTTATGCTTCATCCCTAATGAGGGAAGCAGAAAAGTCAAAGACTAGTTTTGATCGGTTTTATTCCAATGCCAATTACCAGTTGTTTATTTCCTTCCGTAACTTCGACAAGACAATGTTCTTAGACTTCTTTCATGATCTGTCTGAACTTCCCAAGGAACTACAAAGCAAGGCTATCAAAGATTTGAAGAATTTTCTGAATTGTGAAAATCAGATATGGCATTCTATGGTCTCCAACGGTTTCTTGGGAGCATTCCATGAATTCATGAAGAATGATAGTGGCATATACACAGTTCAAGGTCTGAAAGCCGGGCTTCAATTTCTTCTTGCTTTTCTTTCCAGCGGCAGGTATGAATGGTGATGATATCCACATTCTCCATTCTCATTCCTTAGCGTAGATTCAAAGCTTGATTGATCTTGAAACGATGAGAAGCCAAGCCATAGAACTTACTCACCTAAAGTAACCTTAATTTGTACATGGATTACCTTCTCTACACTCAATCTATTATTCTACTCTGTTATTTCCTCTTATGAGTGGGAGCTAAATGATTAGACTATGGTCCCTAATGCATTTTTTCCTTTTTCTTTAGGACCGGTATTCCTTTTGTTAATGAAGATATGGTGCGTTTGATTGCATCATTTTTGTATTCTGAGTTGAAAACGGAAGCTTTACTCATTCTACATGAACTGTTCCATCGAACAATTTGTGGGAACTACACTGCCATGGCCTCGGCTGTTGTACCTACAGTGCTCGGTACTTTAGAGACTGGAGATACCAAGTGCCAGGACCTGGAGCTTGCTCTGAAGATTATCTGCAAGATTTCATTTGATAACAATATAAAATCCCACCTTGTCTCGGCAGGGGTGATATCAAAGCTGTCTCCACATCTTGCTGACGGGATATTCACAGAATGTAGCCTGAATATTTTACGAAACTTGAGCGAAGTGAAAGAAGCCTCAGAACTTATTATCAGAACAGACCAATGTCTCAGTTTCATTTCTGATCATCTAGACACCGGAAGCTACAACGAAAAGGAGCATGCTGCGGTTATCCTTCTTGCTGTATGTTCCCACAGCGTTGGGGTTTGTTCACTGGTTATGAAGGAAGGCGTCATTCCTGCCCTTGTTGACTTGTCGGTGAATGGAACTAAGGTTGCAAAAGATTGCGCAAGCAAGCTGCTTCAGCTTCTAAGGGACTTCAGACGATACGACCAGCTCAGAAGTTCATGTTCACAGGATGTGGCTACCAATGTTACAGATAACCCATCTGATGGTTCAATCTGTAAACATCCTGTTTCAAAATCAGCTCGGTATATTTCAAGAAAGCTCAACATGTTCTCAAAGCCGCGATCGCTGACCTTTGTCTAAAAATGCACATGGCTGCTTTATATTGAATCAACACTCAACAGCTGGTGTATGAAATGTTTTAGGGATCCTCTTTTTTTTTTGCAAGGGGTTTTAGGGATCTTTTAACCCTCTATGTATTTGAAAAGAGTTTGTGTTAGCACCTTTTATATGTCTTTTCTGTTATAGGCATTATAAGCTTAATGCAGTTATGTTATAGGCATTAGAGTTTGTGTTAGCACCTTTTATATGTCTTTTAATGCAGAGCTGGTTCCATACGGCTGAAACCTTCAATGTCGATGGATGTGTCATGTGTGTTTCTAATTTTCACCAGAGAAATACAAGGAAGCCTTTTCAATCTTTCGCCATGGTGTAGTATTTCTATCACTCTTACTTCAGGAAGTATAGTTGCATCAATTGCAAGGATAAAAGCTACATAAAAAAACTAAGATGACATGAAAATGATTGGCCATAAGAAGTGACAGTGCAACCAAAAAAGTTAACTACATAGTTCAGTTCTCAGCCAGCCAGAAGTCAAGTTCTCAGCGTTGTTGACAGGTAACAAGATCTTCAATAAGAGAAGACAGATGGCCAGGTAGGAAAACATCGTCAAGTAAACTTGACTTTACTTGGCCGGTGGTGGTATATTTTTACTTCTACTTCGTCTAAAAAATAATTAAACAGATATAACAGATAAACACAACCTTTAAATTTTTGCTACTTGTCCGGAACGTAATAAAAGGTACCACTATCAGATAAATAGTTGTTTGACAATATTATTTGAATAATTAACTAACAAATATTCCTGACTTACATGGTATATAAAACATATGATTTCTACCACAATTATTCACATGCTGGCTTGCTTTCAAAGTTGTTAGTAAAATTGCAGATGCCTGGAAAATTGAAAGTGGTGCCTATAATCCATTGTAAATATATCCTTAACTATTTTGCCAAGCTGGAGGCTCACTTTTCCTTGCACGACATCAGGGTTGCCCAAAGAAGGATCAACAGATGCAACAAGCTGGAAGTTCTTAATTGATGCAGAACTTGAGACACTAGCATTGAAATTGTTTCATGCCTTCGGGAAGATTTGTTTTTCGAATCAAAAGGTGCCTTCTTCACTTGAGATAATGTAAACCTCAGAGTGATTCAGAGAGCACATATGAACAATCTTTCTTCCAGCACAAATGAAAATTCTAGGGTCAGATTCATATATACCCAGTAACCCAGCAACAGGGACAGAACTGGGAAAAAATATCATGTACAACTTAATTAGCAAACTGAAATTTAAAAGCCATGCAATAGTTCTTTCCTTAAGGGAAAATGCTAAGTTCTGAAAACTTAGTAGCGTAGCAGCACAACATAAATTGGCCTTTACAATTTTACCATTTGAGGGGATTAAGGACTGACCGACTGAAGAATCATGCGTATGGTGGCAAAGTCTAAAAATAAGAGTGCGTGTGTTTTCAGCCTTCTAAATTTCCAACGAATCTAATGAGCCTAATTAATCTATATTTTGCTACAATTATGTTACAGTAACCATCTTCTAATCGCTGCTCAGCTCGTCCCTTCTCCCTCTGTACTTCGATTCGCCTCTTGTAATCTTGCACGGCAGCCTCATACATGGCGTCTGAGGCGGGGGAGAAGGAGCGGAGCCGGGTGCTGGTGATTGGGGGGACGGGCTACATCGGCCGGTACATAGTCACCGCCAGCGCCCGCGAGGGCCACCCCACCACCGTCCTCGTCCGCGACCCCGCGCCCGTTGACCCCGCCAAGGCCGCCGTGCTCCAGGGGTTCCGCGACGCCGGCGTCACCCTCGTTCAGGTCCGCTGACCTTCTCCGTATCTTTTTCCTCCTCATTAGTCGATGCTAGTGTCTCCTGGTTCAACAGGTGTTCGCTGCAGGTTATAATAGAAAATCAAGATTTGTTATGTATTTGTTCTGGGTTAAAAATTTAAGATGTTAACTGTTGCGGTTACTGCTTAGCTTAGCTCAGATTCAGAGTATCGGTCACTACGTATGAATAGTTTGTGCTAGCTTGAAACTTCTAGAGTGGCTCAGATGTGATAACTTAATGTTAGTTGTTGTATAGCCAGTGCTCTGCTAGCAATCAGATGCATGCGCACAGATATTCAATCTTATTTGAGACGTGTGCTGATTTAGTGATATACAGACTGTCAGGTAGATGCAGCGATCTTTGCTGACATCAATGGATCATATGACGTTGACAGTTGCAGTGGACACCCCTGATTGTTTCAAACCTGTGTTGATTACTCTGTAGTTGCGTGATTGATTTGTTCATTGGTGATTTTAACTGTCCCATTTATGTTGGATCGTTAGGGGGATCTGTACAACCATGAGAGCTTGGTGGCCGCCATCAAATTGGTGGACGTTGTGATCTCAGCTGTGGGTTACGCCCAACTTCCTGACCAAACCCGCATTATCGCTGCGATTAAAGAAGCTGGGAACATAAAGGTGAAACTTTGTACCTCAGTGGAAATTTCTACTTGTGCAGACTGTACACTGCATAGCCTATGCTTAACATTCGATCAGCATTGTTCTTAATTGTTGAATACGTGGAAGATTATGTTCTAGTGATCTTACCTTTGCTCTATCACAGTAGCATTTGTGTGTCAAAATTCATTACCTTCTTTATTTTGTGACAAAATCCGTGTTGTTTCGTTTTGGAGAGATTGCCATTTTCATATCGGTACTAAGCCGATCTTGAGATCTGTCTGTTCCTTATAAGGACATGTATTGTCCTCATCTTCCGATACTATATACCATGAAGGAAAAGAAAAGCTCTAAAATGTAGGCCAGGTATTAATGATTTTGTTTTTCATGAAACCTTGCTATGCATATTTTCCATGTCTGCATAAAGTAATTTTCTTTTGCCAACCTTTTTTTTTCTCGAACAACCAACCTTGTATAATTTCTTTGCCTACCTTGAATAAATTCTTGGAGCTAGCTTTCCTGTTTACCTTGAGCAACTTCAGTTATCAGTTATTCCCAGTGATCATTTGATGATCTTCGTTGCAGAGATTTTTTCCATCTGAGTTCGGTAATGATGTGGATCGCGTACATGCAGTCGAGCCTGCGAAATCAACATTTGCTGTCAAAGCTCGTGTGAGACGTGCCATCGAGGCTGAGGGGATCCCCTACACATATGTATCCTCTAACTTCTTTGCTGGTCGCTTTTTGCGAAACCTTGCACAGTTCGGGGTTAGTGGCCTTCCTTCAGATAAAGTTGTCATCTTAGGCGATGGAAATGTTAAAGGTAAATCTAATTTACACTACCGTGGCTGTACGTTTTTTTTTTTGTCTTACAGTCAAATGAATATCTGTTGCTAGGGTTTTGGTGACAATCCAACTTATATAGTGTATGTACGTGTCAACAATAGCAATCTTCGTGACGGAGGAGGATATTGGCACCTACACTATTAAAGCTGTAGATGATCCGAGAACCTTGAATAAGATCCTTTATATTAGGCCACCAGGCAACATTTTGTCCCACAATGAGCTTGTTTCACTGTGGGAAAACAAAGTCGGGAAGACATTTCAGAGGCTGTATATCCCGGAAGACGAGGTCCTGAAGAAGACTGAAGGTAAAAAGCTAAAGCGTGTTCAGAATTCTCACCTCTTTCCATCCTTGCAAAGTTCTCATTTGTCATGCTCTGACTTTACTCGCCCTGCTACGTTTCAGAGGCTCCAATGCCACTAAATATAGCACTGTCAATCAGCCATTCTGTCTGGGTGAAAGGGGATCACACCAACTTTGAAATCGATCCGTCATTTGGAGTTGAAGCAACTGAGCTCTACCCTGATGTGGAGTATGTCACAGTGGACAAATACCTAAACAAGTTTCTTTGACCTCCTAAATCCTAGTACTTGATAGGGTTTAGAACTGAATATGAATTTCATATGTTTGAAAATTGAGACCTTTTAAGTGAATAAAGTTACTGGCCTTCCTACAGATAAAGTTGTCATCTTAGGTGATGGAAATGTTAAAGGTAAATCTAATTTACCCTACCGTGGTTGTACGTTTTGTCTTACAGTCAAATGAATATCTGTTACTAGGGTTGAATAGCAGAGAGAATAAACTTAGGTGACAATCCAACTTATATAGTTTATGTATGTGTCAACAATAGCAATCTTCGTGACGGAGGAGGATATTGGCACCTACACTATTAAAGCTGTAGATGATCTGAGAACCTTGAATAAGATCCTTTATATTAGGCCACCAGGCAACATTTTGTCCCACAACGAGCTTGTTTCACTGTGGGAAAAGAAAGTTGGGAAGACATTTCAGAGGGTGTACATCCCAGAAGACGAGGTCCTGAAGAAGATTGAAGGTAAAAAGCTAAAGCATGTTCAGAATTCTTATCTCTTTCCATCCTTGCAAGGTTTTCATTTGTCATGCTCTGACTTTACTCCCATGCTACGTTCCAGAGGCTCCAATGCCACTAAATATTGCACTGTCAATCAGCCATTCTGTCTGGGTGAAAGGGGATCACACAAACTTCGAAATCGACCTGTCATTTGGAGTTGAAGCAACTGAGCTCTACCCTGATGTGAAGTATGTCACAGTGGACGAATACCTAAACAAGTTTCTTTGACCTCCTAAATCCTAGTATTTGATACGTAGCATATTGAGCAATGACAGGAATGTACTCGTATCTGTAATTAGAAGTCAATGCCAAGCTCTCGCGGGTGGAGTGGTTGGTGGACCCGTGGACTCTCAGCCACCCCGGGTTTGAGCGCTGGCATCTCCTTCTTAATAGAAAGCCAGGGGACGTCTCTCTCCATGGTCTAGTTTTTTTGTAATTAGAAGTCAATGTGAATTTCATATGTTTGAGACCTTTTCAGTGAATAAATGCATCCGTTCTTCTGCCTGTATACATCCTTTTATTAGCTTTGAAGTTCTTTACGGTAGTGCAACAAACTACGGTAATAATTAAAACATACATGGAGCGTGGATGTACGTTATCACATTCTAAGCTACTTAATCCTCCAACATCACCAGGATCCTATTTCTTCAAATCAGTCCAACAAAAAAAAACAATTAAATGATCAGTTTTACAAATCGGAGCACCCGCAATTTCGAATCTCCTGGCAAAATGAGCATCAGTCCCGGCACAGCGGTGGTGATCTTTACGAATCAACGTGTTCGGAGAGGTATTAGTTTTTTGATGCTAAAATTCTGATCCTTCTAGCGATCGTATTTTTTTTTTGTCTTGGGAGGACCACGGTGCCGATTTACTCATTTCCACTTCAAAAAAAAGGAAAAAGATATGATTTTTTAGATAATAATGGGAAGAGATATGGTTGCAATAAAAAATGAGTTTGCGATCGCAGCTGATCACCGAATTCACGAGGCTTCCTCGTGCCCCACCGGCCACCGCGACGCGCGGCAGGGGAAAATCGACGCCACCGAGACACGTGCGGGGGCCCCGTTCGTGGTCAGCGTCACCACCTACCTCCTCCTGCAGCTGCAGCGAGCGGCGACTCCACTTCCGTCAGCCGCTGCCAGCGAAGCCACCACGCGCGCGCTCCACACATGTACAACTGGTGAAAGTCAGTCGAGCCTCAATCAACCCGCGCGCGAGCTCCCTGTTCCCTGCCCAGATCTCTGTTCTGCTCGAGGAAGACCAAGAAATGGAGGTGCTGTGCATCGGCACCGCGGACACCAAGCTGGAGGAGCTGCTCTTCCTCGCCGCCCGCCTCCGCGCCGCCCTCGCCGAGGACCCCAAGGTAACGTTCTCTGCGTGTCAGTCCCCTCCTTTGCCGCCAGGGAGGACTCTCCCCATCCGCATTTGCCGTCGCTTAGGTGCCAGATGGTTAGAATTGTGTCGTGCTGTGGGGAGAAAAAGGAGCTACAGTTGATAAATCTTATGTGAGCGGTAGGGAATTGGGTGGAATAGGAGGGTGAAATCTCGTTAGCTATTGTTTTCTGGAGTTTCTTTACCATGTACGGCTTAGAGCCGGGGACTGAAGATTGGATTATCCGAGTATATGGTTTTCACATACTCAAGTGGGAGTAAATACCGTTCATGACGCTATTCAGCTATATCCTAAATATTGTTCTGATAATGCAAAAGTTAAGAATTGAGGAGGGTTTATGAGACTTAGTGTAAATGACAAAATTTAAACCATCTGAAGAAAAGGAGACAATCATGCCTCTACTGTAATTTCAACCAGGCAAATGCTTTACACTCCTTGTGGATTCTTACTCCGCATGGGCATAGAGCAGTAAATGTCCGTATTTTAATCCTTGGGAGGTATTTTTGCAGAACACCAAAAATAATTTAGTGTTTGAATCTCGAGGTACAATATGTCCGAATATATTGATGCTAGTTACATATAAGAAATTAGAACAATAGTGGGCTGGGAGTTCTCTCCATAACATGCAGCAATTTACAATGTATCGAGGACATTAGTTTTAATAGACGTGTCACATAAGCGAATGCAGAACTGTCTGCACGTGAAGCATCTTTTTTTTTTTTGCCGTTACAGGCTTACAGCAGCGTTGTTCTAGTTCAACGGTTCTATACTTAAAATATCCATGCTCCTTTGATATATTGTTGATTGGCTCTGTTCCTTCATTATGCTGGGGTAACATATGGTTTGATGAAATAGCAGGTTCAAGTGAGCATTGTCGATGTGTCCACCACTGGAAACATTGCATCACAGGATGTTAAAGACATCACATTTATCCCGAGAGATGCAGTTCTTTCTTGTCATTTGGGTGTGGAGCCGCATAATCTTCCAGATGACAGAGGTGAAGCAATTGCACTTATGTCCAAAGCTCTCCAGAACTTTCTAAAAGGAAGATATGAGAGCGGTACCCTGTTGGGTGCTGTTGGTTTAGGAGGCAGTGGAGGAACTGCATTGCTTGCTCCTGCTCTGAGATCCTTGCCGCTTGGAGTGCCTAAGCTTATTGTATCCACCGTTGCTAGCGGCCACACTGCACCATATATTGGAACGTCTGACTTGGTATTGTTTCCTTCGGTTGTTGACATTTGTGGAATAAACAGTGTCAGCCGTGTTATATTGTCTAATGCCGCTGCCGCTGTTGCTGGAATGGTACGTGGGATATTAATGGCATCCGATGAACCTGATGAAACCGTGGCAAAGCCAACGATTGGTATTACAATGTTTGGTGTTACAACACCATGTGTAAATGCTGTCAAATATAGACTGAACAAAGAAGGCTATGAGACGCTTGTATTCCATGCCACTGGTGTAGGTGGCAAAGCAATGGAAGAGCTAGTTAAGGGTGGTTTCATACAGGTAACGCCCTCATGACTTTTAGGTTTCTTTCCTCATGCAAAATATTTCTGTCTTTCTGTCAGATACTCAACCCCTATCTTGTTAGGAGAGGATTGTTGTTTAACACTGTTCTTCTCCAATATATGTTCCATTTTTTTTTAATCTCCACTGATGAATGCAGGCTCAGATACGTAATGTTTTATGTTTCTTGAGTTTCTCATCCTCTCTTCCATTTTTCTGCATATAGGGTGTACTAGACATAACAACAACAGAAGTTGCAGACCATATTGTTGGTGGTGTCATGGCTTGTGATGAGAATAGGTTCGATGCAATTATAGAGAACAAGATCCCTCTTGTTCTCAGTGTCGGAGCCTTGGATATGGTTAACTTTGGAGCTCGAGATACAATTCCTTCTGCTTTTGCGGACAGGAAAATCCATGTACATAATGAGCAGGTATATCTTTCATTTTATTTATATCTTTAAATATATAGCAAAATTTCAGTGCATGGTTTTTTGTAAAGTAGACAGCGTGTTGCCTCCAAAGAGGTAATAATTGATTAGAGTACCAGATCAGAGCATTCTTGTAAACACATGCAACGTTGCTTTTATGGCTTCATAAACCCTTGCTTGCTGCACTATCTAAACACTCTAATACTAGACAAGTTCATGGACCACCAGTACATTTTACTCTTTCTAGAATATGACTTCCATACGCTTTTTTTACATGCAAGCTGTTTGCACAAAGTGATATGGATCTTTATGCGCTTTATACTCACCATTTTTACTAGGACTTTGTGTATATTCTTTTTTCGTGCCATCAGTAATAGCTACACATTTCTTGAAGGTTTCATTGATGCGGACTACTGTGGAAGAGAACAAAAAATTTGCAAGATTTATTGCTGATAAGATTAACAAATCTCCGTCCAGAGTTACCGTTTGTCTGCCCCAAAAGGGTATATCAGCACTAGATGCCCTGGGAATGCCATTTTACGATCCAGAAGCCACATCAACACTATTGGGTGAATTGAACACCCTTATAGAAAGGACTGACATCAGAGAGGTTACTTTATGTTTCACAAGTTTCAGTGCAGATGCATCCCTATAGTATAATCAGATGAACTAACATCGCTGGCTTATGACAGGTCAAGCTGCTTCCTTATCACATAAATGATCCAGAATTTGCCAATTCCCTGGTCGATGCAGTCTTGAGCATGAATTTAATGACCTCGAGTAGTGTAACTCAGAAAAATAACACACCCCAACCTAAGAAAGATGAAAAATCACAAGATTCAAGTTCAGTACAGAGAATTTCAGATAGCTCTAGTATATGGAGATCTCCTGCGGATTTTCCGGATGCCAGAACAGGTTAGCTCTGATTCTATTTGCATATCGTATGCACATGAAAGTTCTCATGGTCAAAGCAAAGGACTGTTGATTGAAAAAAGGGTGGTTTCATACAGGTAACGCCCTCATGACTTTTAGGTTTCTTTCCTCATGCAAAATATTTCTGTCTTTCTGTCAGATACTCAACCCCTATCTTGTTAGGAGAGGATTGTTGTTTAACACTGTTCTTCTCCAATATATGTTCCATTTTTTTTTAATCTCCACTGATGAATGCAGGCTCAGATACGTAATGTTTTATGTTTCTTGAGTTTCTCATCCTCTCTTCCATTTTTCTGCATATAGGGTGTACTAGACATAACAACAACAGAAGTTGCAGACCATATTGTTGGTGGTGTCATGGCTTGTGATGAGAATAGGTTCGATGCAATTATAGAGAACAAGATCCCTCTTGTTCTCAGTGTCGGAGCCTTGGATATGGTTAACTTTGGAGCTCGAGATACAATTCCTTCTGCTTTTGCGGACAGGAAAATCCATGTACATAATGAGCAGGTATATCTTTCATTTTATTTATATCTTTAAATATATAGCAAAATTTCAGTGCATGGTTTTTTGTAAAGTAGACAGCGTGTTGCCTCCAAAGAGGTAATAATTGATTAGAGTACCAGATCAGAGCATTCTTGTAAACACATGCAACGTTGCTTTTATGGCTTCATAAACCCTTGCTTGCTGCACTATCTAAACACTCTAATACTAGACAAGTTCATGGACCACCAGTACATTTTACTCTTTCTAGAATATGACTTCCATACGCTTTTTTTACATGCAAGCTGTTTGCACAAAGTGATATGGATCTTTATGCGCTTTATACTCACCATTTTTACTAGGACTTTGTGTATATTCTTTTTTCGTGCCATCAGTAATAGCTACACATTTCTTGAAGGTTTCATTGATGCGGACTACTGTGGAAGAGAACAAAAAATTTGCAAGATTTATTGCTGATAAGATTAACAAATCTTCGTCCAGAGTTACCATTTGTCTGCCCCAAAAGGGTATATCAGCACTAGATGCCCTGGGAATGCCATTTTACGATCCAGAAGCCACATCAACACTATTGGGTGAATTGAACACCCTTATAGAAAGGACTGACATCAGAGAGGTTACTTTATGTTTCACAAGTTTCAGTGCAGATGCATCCCTATAGTATAATCAGATGAACTAACATCGCTGGCTTATGACAGGTCAAGCTGCTTCCTTATCACATAAATGATCCAGAATTTGCCAACGCCCTGGTCGATGCAGTCTTGAGCATGAATTTAATGACCTCGAGTAGTGTAACTCAGAAAAATAACACACCCCAACCTAAGAAAGATGAAAAATCACAAGATTCAAGTTCAGTACAGAGAATTTCAGATAGCTCTAGTATATGGAGATCTCCTGCGGATTTTCCGGATGCCAGAACAGGTTAGCTCAAAGAATCAAGTTCAGTACAGAGAAATTCAGATAGCTCTAGTATATGGAGATCTCCTGCGGATTTTCCGGATGCCAGAACAGGTTAGCTCTGATTCTATTTGCATATCGTATGCACATGAAAGTTCTCATGGTCAAAGCAAAGGACTGTTGATTGAAAAAGTCCTAGATACGGTGAATGGATAATCATAAATATACAAAACATTTGCGGGTGTTCGCGAATGAAATTGCCCGCAAAACACAGAAACCATTAAGAAAACTTCGGATTATAATTTTTCAGATTTGCAGTCTCTTGTTATACAAAATAACCAAGTAAAAATAAATAAATAATCGATGGTTAAAGGCTGACACAAATCCATTCGTATGGACTTTGATTCCTTTGTTGAGAAATGTGACTCATGTTCAATTGGGCATTTGAGCCATTTTATGATTGCATTTCCTAATGGAATGCTGTTCTATTCTGGCAGAAACATTGCAAAAGACAAAGTCGATATTACATAAACTAAAGCAACAAATCAGTGAGGGTATTCCAGTTATTGGAGCTGGTGCGGGAACAGGCATATCTGCAAAGTTTGAAGAGGCTGGTGGGGTTGATCTTATTGTACTCTACAACTCTGGTCGGTTTCGAATGGCTGGAAGGGGTTCACTGGCAGGACTATTGCCATTTGCCGATGCAAATGCCATTGTAGTGGAGATGGCCAATGAAGTGTTGCCTGTAAGTAGTTCACTTATCAGAAACAAACTTCACTCAATTGCTTATCAGCCTATTGAGTACACATTGATAAAATGATAATTTAGGTGGTGAAAGGAGTCCCAGTTCTTGCTGGGGTTTGTGCTACCGATCCATTCCGCAGAATGGATTACTTTCTCAGGCAACTAGAAACCATCGGATTTTGTGGAGTACAAAACTTCCCTACTGTTGGTCTGTTTGATGGAAATTTCAGACAAAACTTAGAGGAAACTGGAATGGGCTACAGGTATAGTTTATCACATTCTTAATTTAGGAAATTTGTTCTCCTTATTGTAACTATTGTTTGCATGCCTCATTTTATTTTAGAATGGGAATATATGTACTTGTACTCTGGTTGTATCTGTGGTTTTATTTTCACCAGCATGGTATTACTAAAAGGGATGTTCCATTGGAATTTTTTGTAACTTGTTATACTTTGTCAGTTTGGAAGTGGAGATGATCTCCAGAGCGCACAACATGGGTTTCTTGACTACTCCATACGCTTTCAATCCGGAAGAAGCTACCGCCATGGCCAAGGCTGGGGCTCATATTATAGTGGCACATATGGGTCTGACAACTGCAGGGTCCATCGGTGCAAAGACAGCCGTCACTTTAAACGATAGTGTTGTTCGTGTTCAAGCCATCGCTGATGCAGCACTTGGGATTAATCCTGAAGTTATTGTTCTCTGTCACGGAGGTATACTTTCTGTTTTCTTAAAGGCCCCTGCAAATAGATAGTTTTCTGATGCTCTCTCAGTATTTTTCTTTCAACATTCTAATCATCCAACTTATCAAAAAATTCATAGGTCCAATATCAGGACCCCAAGAGGCGGAGTTCATCTTGAAGAATACTAAAAGGGTACATGGATTCTATGGTGCATCAAGCATGGAAAGATTACCAGTTGAGCAAGCTATCACAAACACAGTGAGTGAGTACAAACAGATTTCCCTACAATAAGAACATTATTATAGCGGTGACAATTTCTGTCCGGCAATGTGGCACCATACGTCATGAAATAGTTTCTTTGTAACTTTGTTGTAACATGTATATGTTCCACTTTCAGTAAGAACTGAATATAAATGAGTTTTTCCTGACGTGTTTATAATTTCTCTGCTATTTACTGTTCATGCTTTGCTTTGAGGGGACATTATATAACGTTATAAAAGAATGACACGAAGCTTCTGGTTTTAATTTCCTTCTGTTCATGCTCATTATCTTCAGGTAAAGGATTTTCCATGAAACTAGATGATCATATGATAGGCATGTAACCAGTCTGAGTTATTTCTCAGCATATATTTTTTTAATAAAGGGGTAATATATTAAAACTTAACGATGCAAGAACACCCTTGAAAGGGTAGAGAACACCCAGCACAGTAGGAACCCACGTACATAAGCACACTTTGCTTTGATAATTTAGAAGAACATTTGTGATTTGATCCAAGCATTTGTTTTATATAATTTGTCAATTATTAAAATTCGTTCCCTCTCATCAAAACAAGCAATAAAGGTATTCAACTAAAACAATAAATTGTTCAGACCATTAATGCATATAAAGAAGAGTCAACAAGATCTGTTATAACTTATATCGTTGTTCCGTGTCAAAAAAAAAACTTTCGTTGTACGCCAGTACACCACCTTGCATACTCAGTTCAGAAGATACATCTTCTAAACTTCATAATTTTAGAACGTTGCTGCCCAGATAACTATAATTATTGAATAGCCAGAAATGAGGAGGGAGTTGATATTGCTCCTGAGCTTTACTGGCATCAGTAATTAGCCCTTCTGTGCTGGAAGTAGGATGAACAATCATGCGGTTTGAATTTCTTGTGTCAATCATTTTTATGATTTGTTGTTTTAGGCTCAAGGTCAATTGGTCGAACTCCAGATCCAATTGACTTTCGTTGATCCCTGAAATTTCAAAAAAAAAAAATTAAAGTAGACATCAATATTTATTAAGTGAAAACAAGGTAAAATAACATTTAGCTAGATCATAGAAACTGTTTAGCCCTGAAAACAAAAACAGAAGCATTCACCACTATACAAATTATGCTATGCTGGACAAAGAGAGCATTCAACCATTATTCTGATCCATCGGTTGATAATCAGCGCAACTCAGGCTGTGTTCGCTACACGGAGTCTAAAATTTAAAGAGGTCTAAACAAAAAGAATCTTGTCATTTAAGAGTATTAATTACAAAACTAACTGCAGAACCTCTGGTCTAATTCGCGAGACGAATCTAATGAGAGTAGTTAACACGTGATTAGACGATGGTTACTGTAGCATTACTGTAGCATTATTGTAACAAAATATAGATTAACTAGGCTTATTAGATTCGTCTTGTAAAAATGTATCTATCTGTAAAAAAGTTTTATCATTAGACTTTATTTAATACTCTTAAATAATAAGATTTT
>LAPY01000562.1:2856-15851 GCA_000970635.1 Eragrostis tef
TCCTTGATCGGCAGGAGCCTCAGGATACGCTGCCGCAGATCGATGGGCAAGGCCGAGAAGCGGACCGCCGGGATCGCCGCCGCCGTCTCTTGGAATCGGTACCCTTGTTCCTCCACCCGTCGCCTCTTCTCTCTGCTCCGGCCGTCGCCGTCGGAGCCGAGAGCCATCTCGACTAAATCCTCACGCGATCAGGCGATCACCCCCTTCTCAGAGAAGCCGCCTACTGCTCTGTGAAGGGAAAGGGAAAACAGCTATCCAGGCTTCAGGCGTTTCGGAGGTCCTGAGGTTTGGCCCATCCACTGGAAACATGGCGCGGAAATGCTGCGCGTCCTACGCGATTATTGTTGCACCTCAAAAAAAAAAAAAGGTGATTGTTGTTGCAGCATCTCTTGTGATTGTGACCCCAATTTTATTAGTTCACCAGTGAAGGACTTTCATCAACATACATATATTCATATAAAAATGCCTACTACATCTTGATTATTCACAGTTTGATTTAGTAAAGTTAAAATCAAAATGGAAGCACAGTTATCGTAATTGAGTTTTTCTTTTGGAAGATTGATCCATTGCATAGCTAATGACGATATAAGGTTTATATGGACAAATATAGGTTAGGTATAGCAGTATAGAACAAAAGAGTTATACAACTGGACAAAATAGCGGTCCATGATTGTGAAACAGCACACTATTCATGCGTTTACTTGTAATATATAGCAATCATATTGTACCTAATATATTAGTACCATTTTTTACAGTGAAGTAATACATTTTTAGTACTAGTTATGCCTTATTAGCAATTGTTGGACTTTGGTTGTCAGTAAAATATCTTTTAGTCCTTGAGATATCTTTTCTTGTGTCATCACTGCATTCCTTGAAATATCTACAAAACTTAATTTAGTTAAGAATCCTACTTGTGCGAGGAGATCAACTCGAGGTAGAACTAAAACATGACGGTCACAAACTGTACTGTGGCAAAATTCAGGATTTAGTCAAGATTTTCCATTCTGCATAAAGGAAAGGCTATATACAAGACATATACATTAATCTGTACTATACATAAGTCAATGCGCCTACAGGATAACTCATTGTTTTTCACTTAACAGAACTGTTCGATCAAAAACCAAGCATTGAAGCAGCTGATGTTGGTTGTTTGTCATAACATATGGCAAGGAATAGCCTGCATGTAAGGGATTCAGTTATGTGGAAATGGTTTTTAGGCTGCAAGTCCTTCACAAAAATGAAAAAAAAAACCTTAAGAGTGTCAGTCCACTGAAGCTGCTTAAAGATCCTTCAAAGGAAAAAAAAACTTTACCATTTGGTAAGGCCAAAACTGAAGATCAGATAAAGAAGGTAGTGTGGATTATTGACGTAGCACTATTGTATCAGAGTATTTGACAGAAATACCATATCTTTATACCGAGTTAGAAAATGCAACCATGCGCTAAACCACATTTCAATTGCTTTACTAAAAGGACAAAGCAGGGAAAAAAGAACTTAACACCTTGAAACCCTGCAATTTGTCTGTCATTTTCCAATTCATTTCAGGTTCCTTGATTCTTCAACTAACACTTCTTTGTCAGTAATTTTCAAGTGGATGTATGCTGATGGCATGTCGCGTTTCATCATACTGCATGTATCAAACAATGTTTGTATTTCTCGAGCACAAGTGCTGTTTTCAGATTAAGAGATAAAAAAAAAAGAATGTAACCTCACTCCTAATGCAGAAGTGACAACATCAACAATCTGGTACTGAAAAAATTCATATGATGCATTTACAGACTATTTAATCTACCAATGTAGGGTTGAAATTCAGTTCTTAGTACCTAGGTGAAAGGGAATATCGGTTCAGTTTCATGAACACTGCACCTGGTTTTGTTACATGAATCGCTTTTATTTGCATACGTTTGTGATTGATATTTCACTCTGCAATATATAGCTAACTCCAGATCCCCAAAAATGCCTAACTAGCACCTCCTCTAAGCTAAGACAAAAAAAAAGAAAGGAAAGGTAGTCAATACTGGCAACTGCGCACTTATGTGGTTCAGCTTAGTAAACTGAAGGAAATGCAATACCAAGAACTTCTACGCACGTATTTGAACATCCCATCACTAAATAGTCAAAATTCAGTTAATGTATTAACAAACAGTTTAATTCATCAGCACAGGACTGAACTTTAGTTCCTATCACAATGATGAAAGATGAAATGCTACCAACTCAGATAGTTCCTATCACCTGCTCCAGGCATTCTGATATTATTATCAATCATTCATTTTCATGTGTTGACATGATAACATTCAGTACTATCTGAAAATATGTAGCTCACTCTGGTTCATATGATGATAGCTCACAAGTATTTCAAACATATAGCTAGCACCAGTTTCTACTAATTATAGATAGCACCAGAAAAATGACTAAGTGAAACAAAATGAAAAATGTGATAGCGACAACAGAATTATCATTTGTATGCAATGGTAGTCATGTACTTCAATGGATCACTTTGCTGTAGTATGGTTGAGGGGAACTACAGAACGCAGAATCAACATTTATTTCTATACATGTTCCCTGATTAGCTTGTCAAACCAGACCACGGTTTCGGACCATAGAGACAGAACCCAAGTGCTGACTAAGAATTAATACTCGGAAAAGATATTTCGATGAAATGCACGGGGATTATCACCATCAGACCGACCAAGCACCGATATCACGGCATTTACTGGAGGATTTCCGAGAAGCTTCAGGTCTGCTTCTCCGACCACCCCCTGGGAAGTAACTAGTACCAGCTTCCGGAGGAAACTAGCATTGCTAAACAAAAAGCGCACCAGCTCAATCTCATTGCAATGCCACTTGAAGTTGGTTATCTTTACCATCTCAAGGTTTTCAAAGCCATCCTCTGGTGGACCATCATTTAACTTTTTGAGAGTGTCCTTGTTAGAATCATGGCCTCCTTTTGGGAGCTGAGACCAGGAAGACAATCATTCAGAAACATAGAAGCAATGTGAGCACATAAACAAATAAGACAGAGCTACTAGTCAGTAATGCATTTCTCAAGAGTGGAGCACGTAGTGACCTGCACAAAAAGCTTCCTCAGCTGAGAACAGCGGGAGATCCTGAAGAATTCATAGACGCCAGAGAGGCAGACGGTTTCAATTCTAAACATGAGCAGCTGCAGCTCTCTCAAACTCTGCAAGTGACTCAACTTAGCCACCACGGCATTTTCCCCATCATTATGCAAAAAGGATACCATCTGCAGGGCAAAAGAGTAGGAATGAACTTAATCATTCAGTGAATTGCGATACCAAAACCATATGCAAGGAAAAAGGAATCTATGGAGGCAATTCACAAACCCGGAGAGCAGTGTTGCTTATGGTGAGGACGGTAAGGTTTGAGAGATTTGGGAGGGCATTGAGCCAGTTGACAAAGTCCACGGGTTCTCTACAGCTTGTGAAGCAGATGTAGAGGTCCCAGAAGGAGGATGCTGCCGAAAGGGCCAGGGACTTGAGGTTGCAGCCGCTGTAGCGGAAGGAGCAGAGGCGGGGGGCGGTGCTGGCGCTGATGTCGGTGACCAGGGGGCACTCCACGACGGTTAGCATCATCAGGTGCACGCTTGCGTTCGTGACATCGACGCGGGTGATGCCGTTGCAGCCGCGGAGGTCGAGGCAGCGGAGGCGTGGGCACCAGCGGATCATCTCGCGGAGGCCGTCGTCGTCGAGGTTGGTGGACTGGATGCGGATGACCTCGAGCGTGGGGTGTCGGGTCTCGGCGACGCGGACGCCTTCGAGCCACAGGCGAACCATGCGCTGGCTCGTCCGCTGAAAGCTGATGGAGAACGCCGGCGACCCGGGCGGCGCCTTGGCGACGACGACGCGGAGGTACTCGGCGTTGCCGTCGGCGGCGTAGTCGAGGAAGAACGCGAAGTCATTGGGGCTCACCTCGACTCCCTCGATGTCGAGGGCGAAGCGGATGATGCGCCCGCGGCACGTCGCCGACGGAGCGGATGCTGTGCTTGACGTCGAACGGCCCCGGGATTCCGACGAAATCGAACCACCACTTGGAGGCCATCGCCATCCTCAAGAGAGACTTGAGCGAGAGGGATCTCAGGATGATCCACCGCTCCTTGGGCGGCCGCGACGAGAGGGGAATCTCCTCTTCTCCCCCCTCTCCGGGTGGCTGGGGAATCTCCTCTTCCTCCGCAGCCGGAGGAAGCTCCGCTTCCTCCTCTCCGGGTAGCGGCATGTTCTGGTCGGGGACTCCTTCCGGTTGGTGCGCCATCTTCTCCCCCTCTAGTCCTCCCCGGCGGTTCACCCTCCTGCTGTCTGAGCTTTCCAGGGGAAGCCACTCCGGCGGGTTCGAAATGCGAATTGGCTAAACGACAGGGTGGTTTCCCGCTAGACAGGAGCCAGGCTGGACCCAACTGGCCCGGTATAGCTGTCACACTAGATGGGCCAGTCCAGTTATCTTCAGTGAGATGGGTCTAATTCGGCCCTGCTTCAACCACAAAATGGGCTGGACCTGTTCATATGCTATTTTCGCCTTTTAAACAGTACACCGACACTTTACCTCCTTTAGAATTTTGGCTTGCGTTTAAAAAAACCAACGACTTAGCAACAGTACCTTATCAGTTTTGTGAACGTCTGTGAAGTTTCACCTATAAAATTATCATATCAATAAATCTACCGAGGACCGAATTGTAGGTTGGATAAAGTGAAGCAATACTCACAACTATGAGGGACCGTCAGCAACCTTGTAAGTTTTTCGTGTGTCTATCATGGCATTTTTGCAGCGTTGCAAGTCCTGGGATGTCTAACATGGCATCCAGCATAGCGTCCACGCCACAGCTTTTATTTGGTGCCAACAATTGCAGGTCCGTACTTTTTTTTTTCCTTTTGGCAAAGAATTTGCAGACCAAAATGGCGACTTGATCACTTGACCTGCACGGCTGCACCCCTGTCACCAGTAAGGAAGGATTCGGGCGTGGTCGCACGGAGTTTCCCCGTGTCAATTTGGCGCGTTTCATTTTCCCACCCGCGGCGCGGGCATGCCGGCCTGCCGGCTGCACCGCACCCGCCCCATATAAAGCCATCCGCCTGTAGTGCACACGCCACCCGCATCCCGTTCTCCGCGCCCTCGCTCCGCAGTAAACCAGGCGACGACGCTCCGCTTTGCTCGCTTTTGCTTCGTGCTTGCCGCCTCGCGCCAGCTCGCTTCATCGTTCTTCTCGTAAGCAGTTATCTCCGCGCCTCTTCGACGTCTCCAAGGAGGAGGAGGAGGAGCAGGAGCTGCTGCGGCGGCAAGCACCAACCGCCAAGCAGCGCACACCGCCTCCAACCTGATCTCCCACGGTCGCGGGTGGTTCCCATGCGGTTGCCGCCGGGGGCGGCGCGGCGGCATTCGCGATCGCAGGGACGATGGGCCTCGTGGGCGCCGTCCTCGGCTTCGGCGTCGGCCTCGCCATCGGGCTCGTCGGCGCCTACCTCGTCTACCTCCGCTTCTTCTCCGCTCGACGACACCTCCAGGTAACCGCACGCGCGCCATCGATCTATCGCCGTCCTCTCTCTAGGTAGCTTCGTCCGTGCAAGTGGCAAACGTGCTGACCAGTTGGAATTTGCGCGCGCTTCTATTCTTCGCTGGATTGTACAAGTTGTTCGTACTGCGATTTTAGTTCCACGCACCCTCTCGTGCGTACTCAGCTCGTGCACGCATCATCAGGCGCCCGGCCAAAATCAGGCCGGGGTGCAAATCAGCACGTTGGCCTTCTTCCCGTCGAGGCTGCCACGCGGGCCACCGACCCCCCCCCCCCCGTGGTGGTTGGGGGGAGATTTGATTAGGACAGTCATCTTCCTCTTCTCGGAGGAAAACTGCGAGCGCCCACGTGGCGGGTTGTTCATTTTTTTTTTCCTGTAGGTTACGTAATGTGAAGTGGGGAAAGGAGGTCGTGCGTGCGGTCTGTAGAAGTCCATGACCGATTGCCTCACCCGGCGCTTAGTTCCAGCTGAGCACGCCTCTTCATCTCATCAGTCTTTAGATGTCGAGTAGAGTAGGTTCCTTTCTTTCAGAAATAGTTGGCTAGCTGAAAGTACTTTTCCCAGCTTTGAATGGGCTGAGACTGATAGCTTGCGTATCCGATTCTTGTTCGCCAGATGCGATTATATGCTTCCCAAGGAAGCATTTGGACCAATGAAATTGTTTACTCTTTTTCGCCCGTGGAATACTGCACGAGTGGATTGCATCATAAGCAAGCTGGACCTGGATACAGTAGAAGCTTTTAGGCTTGAAATTGCCGCACTGGAGGTTTCGGGAAAAATCAAGATATGGAGTGTTCCACTTCCATCTGGCCGGTGGAGGAACACGATGACAGGATAATTCACCTGGGCTGGGATTGACTTTGTGCCTGTGTGGGACAAAGTGGATACCATCACACCAAAGATTACAGAAGGAATATGCCAAGTTCATGACAATACGTTGTTACGGCGTTCAGTTGTTTAATGCGTGGTTGTCAATGTGAAATGGAACAGGTGACAATGGGATATACAGGGTATCCTGACGCTTAATTAGGGCCGTATTTTATTTGCCAAGTACGGAACAACCTCTGAAGGATATCATTTTCTTTTGTTCTTTGTCTAATGCATTTAGAATCATTTCCCTTGGAAGGGCATGTGGTTGTTTGCTAAGTTATTTCAGCTTGGTCAGCCAGTTAGCCCCCTGGATTGAAAAGGACATTGTTGAATATGGTGGGAACAAAATCGAGCTGGGAATTTATTAAAGTTATTCAGCATACTTTGCTGACGAAAGCCTTCTGTTGAAACTAAAATGACATTTGGATACCTTAGTTCGTAAGGAAAGAAAGGATCAAACCCACGATGCTACGAAATAGTCATATTCGTCAGTTTAGCAGCGAAATTATGTCGCTGACGAAGAGTCCAGAGTCCCCAGACTACTATAAACATCTCGAACTCCACTTGATGTAATATTTGGCCAGGTCTGGCATAGAAAAGACGTACACAAATTGATTGTAATTTTGTTGCCGTGCACCTTTTCCTTTACACGATTGATGCTACCCTTGTGCCCAGGAATCACCAGTAGTTATAGGTCCTGTTCCATCAATGCACATCAGTTTTGGAAAAATGCTTTTCTGTAGTGGTAACTTGTG
This sequence comes from Eragrostis tef, assembly GCA_000970635.1. Taxonomy (NCBI): domain Eukaryota; kingdom Viridiplantae; phylum Streptophyta; class Magnoliopsida; order Poales; family Poaceae; genus Eragrostis; species Eragrostis tef. The sequence continues at coordinate 10,004 of LAPY01000562.1, forward strand.
TATACCACGTGATTGCGTGTTGGATGTTGATTTCAGTGCGCCTCAATTTTTTTGCTTTCCATCTTCTTATTACTTTAGTTTTACAAATGATAATTCAAATCCCGAAAAGAATAATTCTCTGAAATTTGGAGGAAAATTTACCAAAAATCTTGGCACCGTCTGTTTCTTGATTCCTTGATGACATTTTTCTCTGGTTATACCGTTATAGTGCTCAATTATATAAAAATCTGTAAACTCGATAGAGGTTGAAAATTTGGATTTATGATTACTACTGGTCTCTATCAATAATATACTACTATGATCTGGCTGATCATGATTGGCTTTTGCAGGATCCTATCGTCAGACCTCTACGTGATTTGGACTCTGAAACCATGCAGACAATAATACCAGATATTCCCTTATGGGTGAAGAGCCCAGACTATGAGCGGGTGGGTACAGGGTATTACTGTTCTAATGATTTTGTTTTCCCTCTAGTCTATGGAAGAAACAGGAACCTGTTCCAGGCGTTACTCAAAATCAATTTACCTCTTTGCTTGTTTTAAAACTGATAGTATTTGATCTAAATGTAATGATAAATTTAAAAATTTATGTAAATTCATCTGAGGCATTAATATTGACATTTCTCATCAAAACAGCACAGTTAGAAAATAACTGGTTCACCGGCAAATATCAACAGAGAGAAAACACTTTGTGCGTATTTATTTTATTGGACAGACACCGATTTTTTCCACATGTTCAATGTACTATATATACGACAGAATTCCCAATGTTTTTATATATTAGAACAAGGGAATATATTCTAGAATGCTCAAGCAGATTCAATTCGTGACAGGGGTAATTCATTACAATTTACTTGCAGGTTGACTGGCTAAACAAGTTTATTCGAGATATGTGGCCGTTTCTGGATAAGGTTCTTTCAACTTTCATATGGCCTATTTGGTACACATTTTAGTGTATACTCATGGCTTCATTATCCAACTTAATTTTAGTTGGGAACATGATTAACTGTAATAATGTTTTGTTGCTTCACTGTCACAGGCAATATGCAACAATATAAAACGTGCAACAAAGCCAATATTTGATCAATATGTTGGGCAACACGGTATAGAATCAATTGAATTTGGACAGTTAACACTTGGGTCTCTTCCACCAACATTCCAAGGTACGTAGTTTCACTTAGACTGCTTATACTATTGTAATGCAAATTGTTTGGTGCAATAATTTGTCTCCTCGAATGATGATTGTCGTTTCCACACAACCCAAATTTGACATTGAACTGAATTGGTGCTCAAGTTTACACCATACTCCCCCAAATCGCTATTTCGCTTAGTTTAGATGATGAGATTTGCGTTACCAACTCTTACTTCTCGAATTCAACTGTGGAGTAGTCATTCCATCGAACAGTAGTTTAAAGACATTATTTGTTATACACCTTTCCAACATTTACTCTTGATGGCTTTCATATACATATACCTTCCCGATACTTTCCTTGTTTAATACAGGAATTAAAGTTTATGAAATGCAAGAAAAAGAACTGGTTATTGAGCCTGTGATTCGGTGGGCTAGCGTAGCAAATGTAATTGTGAACGTGAAGGTTCATTCTGTCAAAGTGTCTGCTCAGGTTAGCGTTGTTCTTGGCTGCATCACACAGACTAGTCTTATTAGTAGACCAATGACATGATCATGTTGTCATTTTCAGCTAGTAGATTTACATATAATGTTGACGCCGCGTGTGACTCTGAAGCCGCTCGTGCCAAGCTTTCCTTGCTTTGCTAACTTATGTGTTTCACTAATGGAGAAGGTATAAATGTGTTGCTTGCATGTTCACTTATTTGATGAAAGAATAGGATATTAACTCAAGTTAAATGTATAGCCATGTGTCGACTTTGGACTTAAGTTGTTGGGGGGAGATGTCATGGCAATACCAGGATTGTATCGGTTTGTTCAGGTAACAGTTCATCTGCCTTGGATCAGTAAACTTCCAAACAGATTCTGCTCTTACCAACTATCTGTTTTCTTCCTTTCTCACAGGATCAAATATCAAAGCAAATCTCAATTCTGTATCACTGGCCAAAGGTTATACAGATTCCAATCTTAGATGGTGCAAGGTGATAATGCACTTTTTTTCACTTCACATAATCATCTTGGATAAAACTATCCTGCTTGCAACACGATATAAATATCAATTCGAGATATCTTGATTATCTTCAGTTATTTCCATAATGATACCATAATATTTCACATAATATTTTCTTAAAATATAAATTTCATTTAAGATTTGATGATAAGAATCTCTTGGAGGGAAGTTTGTCATGAAAACTGTTAACTATAGCAATCCTTGGAAAGAACAGGTGGGGAAAATACATCTTATCTACGTTGTTTCGATAAAAGAAAATTATCTTACTTGCTAGACAGCTTCATACAGCCAAAAGAACCCTTGGTTTCTTACACACATTCTCCAGTTATGTTTTAAATATATGTTCTCCAATTTAATTTGGTCGCTCATATGGACCATGTTGCAGTGGTGCTACAAAAAAGCCAGTTGGAATATTGCACGTAAAGGTAATTAGAGCCATGAATCTTCTCAAGATGGACTTGCTTGGCAAATCTGATCCCTATGTCAAGATGCGCCTCAGTGGTGAGAGATTGCCCTCAAAGAAAACATCTGTTAAGATGAACAACCTGAATCCTGAATGGAATGAACACTTCAGGTTCATAGTCAAGGATCCTGAGACACAAGTCCTTGAGCTCCACATGTTTGATTGGGAAAAGGTTTAGCTTGCTGCATGCAACTTTCTTCATTGTTTCCTACTTTTTTTTATCGAGTAACATTTTCTGACATCCTCGTAATCCTCACTTTGATGACAATCGTCTGCTTTCCCTCATTTGCATTGACAAGACACACTAATTAATCACTATCCATGTGTCCGATGTGCAGGTTAAAATGCACGATAAATTGGGTATGCAAGTTATTCCCCTCCGCTTGCTTACACCGTACGAGAGCAAGCTATTCACACTCGACCTTTTAAGAAGCATGAACCCAAATGATCCACATAACAAAAAGAACAGAGGAAAGCTCCTTGTTGAGTTGACATTTGATCTCTTCAGAGATGACAGTAGCAGAACCAGTATGACTTCAGATGGCGAAGGCAATGCCAGCTTAAGAAGGTACGACGCCTCCTCTGGTGCTGGGGTGTTGTTGGTTTCGCTAGAGAATGCAGAAGATGTTGAAGGGAAGCGTCACACCGATCCATATGCTGTGGTTCTTTTTAGGGGAGAACAGAAGAAAACAAAGGTCAGTTTCTGACATATTTAACATGTTTTTACTAATGAGATGTAAAACATTATATTACCATGACAACTCCCTGTTCCGAAGGTTGCAGTAATAGAAGTACTAATTAGGTGAATTTTACTTTTCAAAACTTTACAACTAAGTGATGACACCTTCTGAAACTAAATTCTTCAACCTCACAAAGATAGAAACTTATCGACATGCAGTCCCGGAACCAAAATCTGTACTGAATCAACAATCAATTTTGATGGATATATGCCCATATCTACCTTGTTATTGCAGGTGATCAGGAAAACAAGGGACCCAAGATGGAACGAAGAGTTTCAGTTCATGGTAGAGGAGCCTCCTGCGGATGATAAGATCCGCATTGAAGTGAGAAACAAACGCAAAGGACTCCCCTTCCGAGGCAAGGTCAGTCATTGCTTGCCACTGCTACATTACCTTCAGCTCGCAGCAGCCATGTTCTGCTGGCTCAGCAGCATCCTCTGATGAGTCGACCTCTCAACAACCTATCAGGAGTCGCTGGGGCACGTGGATATAAACCTGGTGGACGTTGTGAACAATGGCCGGATCAACGAGAAATACCACCTGATCAACTCGAGGAACGGGAAGATACATGTCGAGATCAAATGGAGCACCGTGTGACTCTGTTTACGCCGTGAGTCGCCGCACTCGTTTTGTTACGGCATGTTGATCGAGCCTTTTTGCGGCCCAGATTTCAGAGTAGCGCCATTGAATTGTCCGTTTGGTGCTTGGAGCGTACGTAGTAGTCTACGGACAGCCAGAAGGCGACTGATCTCTTTTTGTAAGTATAACATAAAAATCAATCAGTGCCTTCACTGCCATTTGACGGAGTGACAGACAACATTTGCCACAGAGTCAGGTGCGTCACACTGACATACGCACACCAGGAAAGCTGCTCACAATCGCCCACGAGTGTTTCCTGCATTCGGTCGGTGTGAGGCAAAATGACCTTCGCTCGTGTCCATCGGGCGCGCTGCTTGGCCGGCGCCAGGGCGCCACCGTCCATCCACCAGGATGGCGAGCAGCAACAGGCGCCGCTTATCCCTGCACGCGCCCTTGCAGCTAGCAGCCCAGAACGCAGCAAGAAACGCACCGTGTGTCTGATGTCCTTCACCCATGCGAGCGCTCGTGCCCACTCTATTTCCACCCCCAATGCGATGGTGTCATTTGAGAGCATATCTAGAGCAAACAAGTTTTATGTTGAAAGCCTGAAAAGTCACTGTTGGATGTTGATGAACGAACACAACTCAGCTGGTTTGGTTCTTTGTGGTGGAACCAACTCACCTAGGTTTAGTCTCAAACTTGATACAACTCAGCTGGTTACGTGCATTGAGTGTCTGAGTTATACTGTATAATCGAAAAAGAAGTAAAAGAGATACATGTGCATCAAGGTTTAATTATCTTATACGGACGAGACGAGCCAGCTTTATTTGCTGTTGCGCCACACGCCTTGGCTGCCTCGGAACCAACAGCGTCGCGGATGATGAACGGCACGGACGGGTGCAGCCGTAGGCTCTCGAGCATAACAGCTCGCAGCTACGGAAGTCTGCGGAGGCGCTCCTCGGTGAGCGCACTGACGTCACCAGCAATCTCTTGGTATAGCTTCCTTTGGATCCCTGGCTGGATGAGCAGGTGAGCAAGCGTCCACTCGATGGTCGAAACGACCGTCCATGTGCCAGCGCCAAGGAACTCCCACACCAGGCCACCCTTGCCACCAATGTTGTCGTCGTCGTTTTCAGGGACCTGGAGTTGAAGAAGTGAGTCGACGTAAGAATGAAAGCCGCCACATTTTGATCCACGCCGCCTCTCCTCAATGAGAGGAGCAAAGAGCGCATTCAACCGTTGGAATGTGCCAGCAAAGCGTAGCCACTGTTTCCCGTGCACGAGCCTTGCTAGCCTTGAAGGCGCCAAGGCCCTTGCTGGATTGATCTCGTCGAAGAACTCATGTAGTGTCATCTGTATGGCGTGCACGTCGTGTGCATCGACGCCATCACCGAAGCACAAGCGTACAAGAAGAGGGAATATGGCTTTGTGGAGGCTGTCACGGACAACCACTTCACCAGGGCACTGTGCGGAGAGGCTGGCGACCAAGGCCTTCACGGCCTCCCGCTGGAGATGGCCGAGGCGGCCCAGGCGCGACGGGTGGAGGATGTCGGCGGTGAGGTTGCACCTGAAGGCGCGCCACTCCGGGCCGAAGGGTACCGTGTTGATGCTGTATCTTTTCTGGTGTCGGTCGCCGTTGAAGTCCACGGGGAAGCTCGAGACCCCACGGTTAGAGAAGGCATCGGCATGATCAAACAACATGCGCCGGGCCACTGCAGGGTCTCGGACTACAATCCTTGGCAGGATGGGTACAGGGCAGGCGTAAGCGGTGCGTCGTCGGAAGACAACAGTGAAAATGAAAATGGCCAGGCCAAGCGTGAGGGGTTATTGAGCCTGTGATTCGGTGGGCTAGCGTAGCAAATGTAATTGTGAACGTGAAGGTTCATTCTGTCAAAGTGTCTGCTCAGGTTAGCGTTGTTCTTGGCTGCC
>LAPY01000562.1:109589-120971 GCA_000970635.1 Eragrostis tef
GGGCGGGCCGCGGCCACAATTGCATGGCGCGCCTCGTCGTCGGCGTCATGCGGTGCTTCTGCTAGCTCATCTCGGTCCAATTGCCAATTGCCATTGATTGGCCGCCGGTGGCCTCGCGCCGCGGTGAGCAGCGTGTTGTGCACTTTTGCGTGATCCTTGATTCCACTTGGCAATAGAGATCGGCAATTATTTCCAGGAAGCTTGATCACAGTGCTGACCATTTACTTTCGTCGTCTTTTAGAGGAAGGAACCGAGTGCGATTGCTGTACCATTCAGAGACTGTGTAATTATCCACATATCAAGGCTCGTGTAATCTTAGTAGTATCGGTTAAGAGGTCGTCATTTTGACTGAAAAAGTAGTAGTGCTTCTCGTGCGCAGGGCTTATCACCTCGTGGTTTGGACTCACGATTCTAATCACCAAGCTGAATATGACACAATTCCCTAAATTAATTAGAACAGTAACCGTGATGCAGGCGCCGCTAACTGTGTGCGCCGCCACTTCACTACGGCAGATGCTGCTCCCAGCACCAGATGGTTTCAGATGAAAGAATATACAAGTAAACTACCGAACCTGGATATAAAACTATTCATTGCTGACTGAAGAGCTGTAGATCCAGGTTCAGCTCCATCTCAAAGGAGATTCAGACAATCGTGGTGCAAAAAAGAAGAAAAGGAATCACTGCGGAAAATACTTTCAACATCATGTACTTGCCTCCCATCAAAATGTTCTGTGAATTACATCAGACAATGAACCAAATCCGGAGATACAATATATCAAATCAAATTCCTATCAACCAATAAAGAACAAATGGAGATACCTATCAACCATATCGTGTTAATCCTGAAACCGGTGTTACTATTCTTAACAAACACCTGGTGCAAAGCAAAACCTATAACAATGGCACTATAAAAAAAATCTAATGAAAAAAAAAGGAAAACAGATACACAAATCTGTTTAACCTCTTGTGAGCTCTGCACAGCAAGAACGAAAGAATGGTTGTGACTTGCAAGGAAGGCACTGTTAGTGATGTCTCAATTCAACATCCGGAAAAAACATTTACACAAGCCAAGGCAATCGTATTCCACCTCAAGCGTTCCTCAGAGCATTGACCCGGGCAGCCAGTTCATCGAAATCTGGCATTCTTGGGTGCACACGCACAGCCGACTGCAGTGAGGTGGACCGGGCAGGAACCTTCGCATCTTCACCCTGGCTGACAGATTCCAGCGGTAACGAGATAGCTCTACCAGGGGGGTGCAAGGATAGCTTTTGCTGAGAATCTATTTGTGATTCACTGTCTTTAGCAGCTTTGTTGCTTGGATCTAACCCCTTCTTGCTATAGTGCATCAAAAGCTTGTCCATCATCCTTTCCTCCTCATCAAGGTCTCCATTGCATCCGCTTTTGTGCCTCCTTTGCGCACTTGCATGGCGGGGCAAGAGATTACCAAAGTCAATAGCAGTCACATCTTCTTCTGGTTGCCTATGCCCCATGAGCCCATCATCATAGTCATTGTTGCGGTTCACAGCTCCATTCCCCCTCCCCGCGTGCTTTGGTTGGGTACTAGGAGCTCTCTGAACATTCTCCCCATTGCCAACAACTCCACCAGTCCCATTACCACTGTGGTGATGGTCAGCGCCATTCTGCCTGCTGCAGGGAGGTGGACCGCGCAGGAACCTTCGCATCTTCACCCTGGCTGACAGATTCCGGCGGTAACGAGATAGCTCTACCAGGGGGGTGCAAGGATAGCTTTTGCTGAGAATCTATTTGTGATTCACTGTCTTTAGCAGCTTTGTTGCTTGGATCTAACCCCTTCTTGCTATAGTGCATCAAAAGCTTGTCCATCATCCTTTCCTCCTCATCAAGGTCTCCATTGCATCCGCTTTTGTGCCTCCTTTGCGCACTTGCATGGCGGGGCAAGAGATTACCAAAGTCAATAGCAGTCACATCTTCTTCTGGTTGCCTATGCCCCATGAGCCCATCATCATAGTCATTGTTGCGGTTCACAGCTCCATTCCCCCTCCCCGCGTGCTTTGGTTGGGTACTAGGAGCTCTCTGAACATTCTCCCCATTGCCAACAACTCCACCAGTCCCATTACCACTGTGGTGATGGTCAGCGCCATTCTGCCTGCTTGAGTGCCTTCTGTGGCTGCTGGATGTTTGGCTTATCATCTTCTCCTTGTTAGGCACCTCAACATAAGCATCGGTAGGTGCCGGTTGCTTTGCATTTCTCCTCCTAACAGAAACAGGCCGAGGCACATCTTTGCCATCCAAGTGCTCAACTTGTACAGGGGCACTGTGCTTGCTGTAATCGCTAGGTGTTCGCTTTTCAGGATCACCATTCACAGGTTGCACTGTGGATTTTGGTTTGACATAGGGAGGTCTCATATTAGATGGTCTCTCTGTCACTCCTTGTCCTTTTTGCACCGGATGTCCCAGTTCAACAAAATGTTGTGGACTATCATTCAAGAACCCATTGTTCGCTGGCTTATCAGTATGATTCTTCGTATTTGCTCCAATTAGCTTAGCATAAGGAGGAACCTTGTTTCTAGTATTACCACTCAAAGGAGTCACTGGGCTTCCTTTATTCTCTACTAGGTCCTGAGCTCTTAGATCTGGCTCCGCGTTTCTCCCATTGTGATCAGGACCCCCAGGAATACGTGACCGGTGGCGGTAATGAAGGGCTTCCTTGTTCTCTTTTTCAACATCATCTTTCACAGCGTCCTTTGGCTTGGCATTGACTTGAACTATTTTGTTGCTTTCTGTTTCAGGACATTTAGTTGCAACTAATCGCTTCTTAGGCAGGCCATTGAGATCAAGCTCAACTGCTTCCATCAGCTCCTTTTCAGAAGGGCGGTCAACTTTTCTGTTAACCTTCTTAACACCTTTTGGGCTGTTCCTTCTTTTTGTGTCCATAGGAGGCACTGGCTTCTCCAAATGTTCCTTCTCATCAGATTTCTCAGATTGCTGATTCCTGGAATTCTCATCAAATTGACCTCTGCCATAAGGGTCAGCCTGGGCGTTCCTTCTTTTTGTGTCCACAGGAGGCACTGGCTTCTCCAAATGCTCCTTCTCATCAGATTTCTCAGGTTGGTGTTTCCTGTAATGCTCATCAAATTGACCTCTGACAACAGGGACAGGCTGAGCATTTGCTCTGTTTGACTGTATTCCCACTTTCTCATTGCCGCGCACAGGTGCAGCTTCATATTTCTTTTCACAGTTTTGCTTGTTGGATGAAGGCTTTGGTAGTTCTACCTGCTTCGAGGAAACATTCTCAATAATATCCTTGTCTTTACTCTCACAGGGAGCATCCTTATTGCCCTTCTGCTTGTTCAGTGAAGGCATTGTTGATTCAACTTGTTTCCTTACACCTTTCGCAAGCATGTCCTAAGGAAAACACATTCCATGATACCAAGTTAAGGATACATATATGTGTTCCCCAAAATGATGGTTCATTCAGCAAATTTATGGAACAACTCTACTACTTACATATTCAGTTTCTGGTGTAGCCCATAACTTGAATTCCAATTTCTTCGCATCAAAACTAACAGACAATTCTTCAGCAATAGTTTGCATGGCTCGCAACTTTTCCTCATTAGTGAACTCTTTACAGTCAAGTTTGTGAACAAACTGCAAACAGAATAATCGAATTAAAATGGTAAAGACATAAAGTAGGCACCTCAAATACATAAGAAGTTCAATGACAACAAGGTAGCAGAATTGTGTGCACCTCAAGACTAACAAAATGCTCAACAAAATCGCCATATCGCTCTGTGAATAGAAGCCGTAGGTCGCACAGTTCAGGCAAATCAGGAAAGCGTGCAGCAGCAAAAATAAGAGTGGACACAGGTTCTCTGGTTTCTGGGGGACATTCCCTGTTTGGAAGAAAGAAACACAAATACAGTGATCATTTGACCATAAAGATAATTTGAAATGGTTTTGTATTTGCATACTGGTAAGGGGCAGTTGTTGCATAATTACTAACTGAAGTTCCAACAAATACTTCCGTAGAACCAATAAATAGAGACACAACATATGGATATGTGTTGGATCCAACTACCCAAGTGCTATTGTCCTACTACCTCTAAGAATGCAAAACAATGGCCCTCTAAAAACATGGGGAGCCGTAAGGCTCCTAACCCTACTGCCCATTAACAATGTCATTGTCGGTTGATTGATTCCTCATATAACTATGATTTCGTTGCCAACAGAAATAGGCAATTGAAACCAACTTGGTTGAATCTACCTTTGCTTCTGAAGACTGCCAAGCTGCTTCCCTATTTCGTCGCAGAATTGCTCAATCATATCGTAGCAATGAGAATGGTTCAGCTCAACTATCAGGCCATCCATCTGCATCACGATTGGAGGTCCAAGAAATCCAATTAGAAACTGACTTGTCACAAACTAGGTATTGCAACGGACGCATAAAACTTCGTTGATACAAGTATAAGGTCCATGCACCATAGAGATACATGGATCATCGATATACATGCAAATATACGGTCCATGCACGTTTTCTCTTTCTGCAAGGGAAGCCGAATTTTTTTTTTCTCTGCGCATATGAATGTACAGATCAATATGAATAGCATTTCCCAACATGAAAAAGGACATTTTCCTCTGTGCTAAGTTACCAAAGAACTTGTGCTTGTGAGTATTTGCAGTCTCAAACTGGAGCATAAAGAGCACATTGGCATTTCAGGATAACCATAAAACTGAATTACAATTCCTGCAATTCACATAAACATGAACCAAACAGAATTGACTAGAGTTTGACCCACAGGCAAATAAGATTGCGTCAAAAAGTGTAACTTTCCAATGGAAAAGGAAAAAAAAATACAGCTATCAACAACTCGACCCAAGACAAATGTTATCCTCAATTCACCCCGAGATAAAATCATCTCCAAGCCATCCCAAGACAAATCATCTCTATTTCGCTCTCAAGACGTTTCTACTAACACCAGAGCAATGCAAACGCATTGTTGAGCAAGAGAAGGCCCGGGTAAAGAAACATACCCTTCCGAAGGCGTGGGTGTCGAGGCCGTTGGCGAGGAGGTCGGCCACGTCCTTCTTCAAGAACCGGATCATGGCGTGCTTCTTCCGCCGTATCGGACCCATCCGCGTGCGGACGCATTTGAACGAGTGCTTACTGCATCCGTCGTGCAAGAATGAAAAGATTGGTTAGACCTATCGAAGAACACAGGAGAAAAATTCCTGGTTCAAGCCCAAGGAACGCTACAAAATCGCCGGGAACATGGGGATGGGGAGCCACATTGGACTAATTTCAAGAAAAAGAAAGGAAAATCGGTCCGAAACCAACGCAAGAAAATAACCAAGCGACCAAAGAAACCGCGCTGACTCAACCAAGGACCAGCGAATCCAGACCAATCTCAAGAACTCAGCGGCCAAAGAACCAGAAAACCTAGAAAAAAGATGGAAATCGTTTAGTACCACTTGTTGTAGAACTTGGTGTTGAGTAAGCTATCAAACATCTTGCCCCCGCCTGCCGCTCCCCCGCTCCGAGCCTTCGTCCTCCCCGTCCCTCCCGTTCGCCTCTCCTGATGTGCGACCAACAGGCGAAGCTGCCAATGGCACCGTCAAGGCATGAGGAGCAGGAGGGGGAGGAGGCTTTGAGAGATGAGACGGTTGGGGGGAAGAAGTGGAGGTGGTGGGCGGACTGCAGAACAAGGCAGGGAAGAACAGAACGGACGGGAGCTGGTTGTTGCTGCCGGCGACGCAATGCCAGGTGGCGGCGAGAGGGTTGGGGCTGTTGCGAGCGGTCCGATTGGGAATAGACGGCAAGGATCGTCAACAGTGCAGGATCCTAACAAACGTGGCGAGAAAAGCTTGCGGAATAAAGCAACCGCCTTTCGAATTTTGAAGCCCTAATTGGGCTATGGCCCGTTGAGCAGTCTCTGTGTGCAGCTGTTGTGATTATCTAGCACTTCAGAAAATCTTATCTAATCGTGTGATCTTCAGATACGTTAAGATGGTGATAAATGCGAAGATGTTATGTAGATTTGCTTTCTGTTCAACTTTTATTCCAAGCATTTGCTTCATTGAATGGAATCATTAGTTTTGGCAAGGAAATTCTTCAATTAGATGCCAATACCCCTGATCTGATTCGGCATTCGAAAAGAAGTTTACGTCCTGCTGCAAACACATATAAGTACTTTGACCGAAATGCAAATTGTTATCGAAATTCCTGTAAACCTTACGGGTTGCCTACTATTTTATTACTCCTCCAATAATTTTGTCCAAGTTGACCGTCCAAAAACATTCCTCGACATGTTCGTTCGTAGAATCTCTGTTGCTAGTAGGTGGTGTAGAATATTCTTAGATTAGCCGCAAGTAGTATAATACTCCTATTGTACTACCGCAAAGTTAAATCTCAACTGATTACCAGCTTCTGGTAGACTGGTAGTCTGGTACGCTACCAACCAGTAGTTACAAATAAAGCTGATATTTAGCCTCACGCATGGGATAACAACCTGATTACCACAAGTTGATTTCACCGCACCCCCATCATGGGCTGCTTTTCCTTTCGGCAAGCGGCGGCGCCATGAAAGCTCACGGACTGGGTACCGGAAGCAATGACAGTTTGGCTGATCCAGAGAGATTTTTGGTCTCGGATTCCAGCAAAATCAGTCCATCTACTAACTGAACTTTCATGTCTCATAATTGAAGGTGAAAAAGCTAACTTTTCAAGCTGGAACTCTCAATCTCCCATTGTTGCTGCTACGGCTAGCTATGCTTCTAGCAGGACGAAAGTCGTATAACTTCGTATAATAAAATTCCTGGTTCAAGCCCAAGGAACGCTACAAAATCGCCGGGAACATGGGGATGGGGAGCCACATTGGACTAATTTCAAGAAAAAGAAAGGAAAATCGGTCCGAAACCAACGCAAGAAAATAACCAAGCGACCAAAGAAACCGCGCTGACTCAACCAAGGACCAGCGAATCCAGACCAATCTCAAGAACTCAGCGGCCAAAGAACCAGAAAACCTAGAAAAAAGATGGAAATCGTTTAGTACCACTTGTTGTAGAACTTGGTGTTGAGTAAGCTATCAAACATCTTGCCCCCGCCTGCCGCTCCCCCGCTCCGAGCCTTCGTCCTCCCCGTCCCTCCCGTTCGCCTCTCCTGATGTGCGACCAACAGGCGAAGCTGCCAATGGCACCGTCAAGGCATGAGGAGCAGGAGGGGGAGGAGGCTTTGAGAGATGAGACGGTTGGGGGGAAGAAGTGGAGGTGGTGGGCGGACTGCAGAACAAGGCAGGGAAGAACAGAACGGACGGGAGCTGGTTGTTGCTGCCGGCGACGCAATGCCAGGTGGCGGCGAGAGGGTTGGGGCTGTTGCGAGCGGTCCGATTGGGAATAGACGGCAAGGATCGTCAACAGTGCAGGATCCTAACAAACGTGGCGAGAAAAGCTTGCGGAATAAAGCAACCGCCTTTCGAATTTTGAAGCCCTAATTGGGCTATGGCCCGTTGAGCAGTCTCTGTGTGCAGCTGTTGTGATTATCTAGCACTTCAGAAAATCTTATCTAATCGTGTGATCTTCAGATACGTTAAGATGGTGATAAATGCGAAGATGTTATGTAGATTTGCTTTCTGTTCAACTTTTATTCCAAGCATTTGCTTCATTGAATGGAATCATTAGTTTTGGCAAGGAAATTCTTCAATTAGATGCCAATACCCCTGATCTGATTCGGCATTCGAAAAGAAGTTTACGTCCTGCTGCAAACACATATAAGTACTTTGACCGAAATGCAAATTGTTATCGAAATTCCTGTAAACCTTACGGGTTGCCTACTATTTTATTACTCCTCCAATAATTTTGTCCAAGTTGACCGTCCAAAAACATTCCTCGACATGTTCGTTCGTAGAATCTCTGTTGCTAGTAGGTGGTGTAGAATATTCTTAGATTAGCCGCAAGTAGTATAATACTCCTATTGTACTACCGCAAAGTTAAATCTCAACTGATTACCAGCTTCTGGTAGACTGGTAGTCTGGTACGCTACCAACCAGTAGTTACAAATAAAGCTGATATTTAGCCTCACGCATGGGATAACAACCTGATTACCACAAGTTGATTTCACCGCACCCCCATCATGGGCTGCTTTTCCTTTCGGCAAGCGGCGGCGCCATGAAAGCTCACGGACTGGGTACCGGAAGCAATGACAGTTTGGCTGATCCAGAGAGATTTTTGGTCTCGGATTCCAGCAAAATCAGTCCATCTACTAACTGAACTTTCATGTCTCATAATTGAAGGTGAAAAAGCTAACTTTTCAAGCTGGAACTCTCAATCTCCCATTGTTGCTGCTACGGCTAGCTATGCTTCTAGCAGGACGAAAGGGAGAAACGAGGAGCTGTTTCCTAACCGTTGGCGGAACTCTTTCATGAAGAATCAAGGCACGGGCAAGAAGAAAGGTTCCTTGATGGCACGCAAAATGATCTCTATCAATTGAAAAATGTACTGATTCCCCTGTGCAAAGAGAGGACGTGGCTACGTGACAGGTTCAGGCTCATATAAAGAACTGGGCCGAAACCATACCGACGAAATCAGAAAGGATTTAACAAGCTCGCCTACATCTCTCAGAACCGAATGCTTGTCCACGATCATTCATCATGGACACGTCAACACAAACGACACCTGTATTGGACGATTTTTTTCCCCAGACAGAATATATACACTGATGAAATGCCGACAAATGTTGCAACACCACCACTAATCTGTCAATGGGTCAGCGGGATAATCAAACTGACTGTCGCATTCGAAAAGAAGTTTACGTCCTGCTGCAAACACATATAAGTACTTTGACCGAAATGCAAATTGTTATCGAAATTCCTGTAAACCTTACGGGTTGCCTACTATTTTATTACTCCTCCAATAATTTTGTCCAAGTTGACCGTCCAAAAACATTCCTCGACATGTTCGTTCGTAGAATCTCTGTTGCTAGTAGGTGGTGTAGAATATTCTTAGATTAGCCGCAAGTAGTATAATACTCCTATTGTACTACCGCAAAGTTAAATCTCAACTGATTACCAGCTTCTGGTAGACTGGTAGTCTGGTACGCTACCAACCAGTAGTTACAAATAAAGCTGATATTTAGCCTCACGCATGGGATAACAACCTGATTACCACAAGTTGATTTCACCGCACCCCCATCATGGGCTGCTTTTCCTTTCGGCAAGCGGCGGCGCCATGAAAGCTCACGGACTGGGTACCGGAAGCAATGACAGTTTGGCTGATCCAGAGAGATTTTTGGTCTCGGATTCCAGCAAAATCAGTCCATCTACTAACTGAACTTTCATGTCTCATAATTGAAGGTGAAAAAGCTAACTTTTCAAGCTGGAACTCTCAATCTCCCATTGTTGCTGCTACGGCTAGCTATGCTTCTAGCAGGACGAAAGGGAGAAACGAGGAGCTGTTTCCTAACCGTTGGCGGAACTCTTTCATGAAGAATCAAGGCACGGGCAAGAAGAAAGGTTCCTTGATGGCACGCAAAATGATCTCTATCAATTGAAAAATGTACTGATTCCCCTGTGCAAAGAGAGGACGTGGCTACGTGACAGGTTCAGGCTCATATAAAGAACTGGGCCGAAACCATACCGACGAAATCAGAAAGGATTTAACAAGCTCGCCTACATCTCTCAGAACCGAATGCTTGTCCACGATCATTCATCATGGACACGTCAACACAAACGACACCTGTATTGGACGATTTTTTTCCCCAGACAGAATATATACACTGATGAAATGCCGACAAATGTTGCAACACCACCACTAATCTGTCAATGGGTCAGCGGGATAATCAAACTGACTGTCAAACACTAGTTTTAGTTTCTCATACAGTAGTGGCCAAAGTGTCAGGTTGACAGGTTCTATTGATCACCCTGTATAAAAAATCATATGCAGAGTAGCCGCATACGGCATATCCTTGTGCCAGCTTGGCATCCCCGGCCCAAGAAATCGGGGTGCCCCATTTGGACAGTCGTCTTCCAACGGTCAGAACGGTTAGGCTGTGCCACCGACAGGTGGTCCCGCGCGGCGGCTTTCCTGGGATTGCTGCAGGCCGAGGCATCGTCAGCATGCGCTAACGGATAGGAAGGACCAGGCGCACATCGCAGCATCTCTCACGTGACTCAGGATGCTCCAAAAGCGACTCGATATCATCGCGGCCGCACGCGCGTTCTCCTCGGCGGGGCACGGAGCAGGTAGTCGACGCACGAACGGGCGGCGTCGCGGCGAGACATGCATTGGAACGGCAAATTTTGTTGCCAATCGGCTGTCTTCTCCTGTGCTACGGGGGCTGCAAATTTTTGGAACTAATAATCGGGGAAACGACGTTGTTAACCAGACTTGAGATCGAGTTGCGAATGCTGTAGAGTTTTCCATGAACTAAGCATCGGCGGGAAGAGGGAGCTGGGCTTGTGGTATTGGCCACCAGAGGCTCTTTACGGACTCCAGTCCAATTCGGCCCACATGAAGTGAGCCCAGCCCACAAAGGAAGGAAGAAAGGCACGAAATGGTGCCGTTTTCATTAAGGAAAAAATCTATTTTGCCTCCCTGAATTCTTAGAGGTGCAACTTTTATCTCTAATTACAAAATGGGTAGGCTGACTTTCTCAACTTCTTCTCTCACTTCAATTTACCTCCCTCGACGGTTTTTAGAGTTGTCCGATGTGGCACCGTGGGTCCCACCTGTCAGGTGCCATGTCATTTTCTTTTTCATTTTACTTTTTTTTTTCATTTATCCTTCTCTTTCTCCGCCGCTTGGCTCACGCCGTCTTCTCTTTCTCCACCGCCTGGCTCGCGCCGCCGCCTCTTGCCGGCGCCGGCAAGATGCCGGACCAGACCGTCCCAAGCCGCTAGTTCCTCTCCAACGACAGCAAGCCGGAGTGCAGCCCGCAGGTGCTGCAGGTTGCGCGGGGAGGGGCGACGGCCGCCGTTGTTGAGCGAGTCCTGGCCAAGCTGCCCCTCAAGAAGCTCCTCTGCGTCGCTCTGCCACCTCGCCATGGCCACTATTCCCCGTCTCCTGCCGTGAGCGTCGCGAATTGGCGTCGTTTTCGTCAACCTCACCGCCACCGCGCCAAGCAGCAATTCGTCGTTTCCGACGAGCCCCTCCCTAATCCCTTGCATGCAGAGCTGTGCCACAAGGTTTCTCACCCATCTAACAACTTCATTCCTCGATCCCGCAACCCAGGTTGCCATCGCGCCACTTTTCCCCGCCGTCTGTTGCAAGAACGCGAACACCTCTGAGACGAACTCCTTCTTTAAGGCCTCTTCGTCGTCAACCGTGTACAAGACGTTCTTCTACACCCGAAGGTGAAGTTCCCAAGAATTTTTACTTGATTTTTCAAGCTTCGTACGGCACAGGCATCCTTGC
>LAPY01000562.1:141883-152484 GCA_000970635.1 Eragrostis tef
CCCCGGCGACGCCAAGGCGCGGGAGGTCTACAACCTCTTCCGCGATTTCCCCGGATACGTCTCCTCCCACCTCCGCTCTGGAAAATCCTCCCAGGTTTGCTCCCTTCTAATCTCTTCATATTACCTAAACACTCGGTTTAGTACCGTGATATGTTTCGCTCGTGGCATGGATGCATTGTTTTTTTTTGTTTCATATACGGTATATTTAACCTAACCAGACTGTTTTCGTGGTGTAGGCTTATGCATTTGCTGTGTTTGCCGATCAACCATCTGCATTAGCTGCCCTGAGTGCCACTAATGTAAGAACATAATTCCCAAACGATATGCAGCTGTACTTGATGCATTTAAGTGTTGCTGATTTAATGCATTTAAGTATTGCTTATTATTTTGACACACCATCCCTAAGTGATTCTTTCCATTTTGGAAGTTATATGCAAGTGTGCTAAAAAAAAGTCACATCTGCAAGTAATTTGTTATGTCAAAGGACTAACAATAGTACTGATTTCTATGAAAAATCCTTGTTGCAGGGAATGATATTTGACCTTGAGAAGAACTGTACTCTCCATGTTGATCTTGCAAAATCCAATTCTAGATCAAAGCGATTGAGATCAGGTATCCAATTAGCCTTCAGCTCCCAAACACCATTCCTGCACAAGTTCCTGCTGTACTACGTGGCTGCACATTGTTGTTCACACCCTTTTCTTCTCTTCAGATGATGCTTCTCCCTATCCTTCTGAGAAAAAAGTTAGAAATCCAAGAGGATTCTCAGATTCAGGTATAATCCAATTGCCTTTTGGGACTATATGTAATGAGTGAGAATCATATGGTCCTTTCCACACTTCATTGGTACTATATTGACTGCGATGTTAGTGTTTACTGCAGCTCCATTGTGACTTGAACAGTAAATAGGCTGTCCCAAAACCACAATTCTATGCCCTTCCAGTAGTCACAAATGATTTCGCTCACTGCCAGGGGAATCAGTTTATTTTTTGTGTCCATATACTATGCTATCTGTGACTTGATTTCATATCCTTGGTGAATACCTCTTTTACTCACTTGCTGAACATTCTTACAACACTCACCTTGCACATCTTTGGCACACTTTGCGCCCTATCAGGTGCTGGAAGCTATATTCACATGCCTGGATTGGGTAATTCTTCACACAGCTTGATTGGTTATCCTTCTGCACAAAGGTTATGGCACACTACTTGAGCACAGTTCTATTATGTGGTTTTGTTAGAAGATCAGCTTAAGTTATCTGCCAGAGGATAATAGGATGTAGGCATTCAGTGCTAGGTCGGACCTATAATTTAAAGAAATATCGCAATTCAAGCTAACATCGTTCTATCCTGCAGCTACTCGAATCTTGAGTCTGGTACTTCTTTTACCAAGGTGAGATATATTCTTCCACCTTGTTTCTTGATATGCATTTTGGTATGCTTTGTTATTTTAGAATTACACTTTAATAATTGTTCAGTAGTGACAAAGTCCCACTTTAAGTTTTTATATGAGAACTTATGTGCCAGTTAGCTGATATTTCTACATCTGAGATGAATTTGTACACGATTGGTGCAAACCTTGATGCATGTCACTGTAGGAAATGAGCGCCGTTAACTAGTTCCATTCACAAGATGAATGTCATCTTTTTTCAGGCAAAATGAGAATATATGAGATTCCCTTCATTTATTGTGTTGTTGTTTGCTACTTAGTCAAGATGTTGTGAACAATGCCTTTGATGTGGACCTGTGAAGTGAGCCGTGTCAATAATTGAAGTGTTATTCATACGTGAATTGTGGAATAGAATGCTGAATAAGTATACTGTGGCTCCATATGTATGAATTGTGAAATTTAGTATTTAGGCAACATAATGTTTTGATACTTTCACTTTTTTTGGCACTAGATAATTTCAGTTTTTTTCTATGTTCTCGCTCCCTCAGGTCAAGAGCTTCATTAAAACTGCTTCAATTTTTATCTTGTGCACTTGCTTGCAGGACCCATCAACATTTGCCCCACAGAATAATCCTCCATGCCCTACACTGTTTGTTGCGAACCTTGGTCCAACTTGTGCAGAGCAGGAGCTAATAGATGTTTTCTCAAGGTGTTGCAAATTTATTGGTGCTTGTGAGTTTGTGACATTAGGTATACTTTATATTGTTTTGACAAGTTTATTTACATGTCAGTTGTGCGGGGTTCGTGAAACTGAAGATGCAAAATAAGCTTGGGTCTCCAGTTGCATTTGTTGATTTCAAGGTATACCATAGAAAAAAGCACCATTCTTCCTATCTTCTTGATCAGCATTTATTTTATTTCTCCAAGTCACTTATGTAAATTCGACTGCTCATTCTTAGTATCAACATCTACTGTTACGGACAATAGTAGGTTTTCTGTTGTGTGGCTTATGAGTTTCTGGGTAAACGTGCCCTATATTAGTTTAGTGGGGTTATCAAGAGTGAAACATATAATTATTACTGTTCATATAGTTCTGAATTCTGTTAATATGAGTTTGGCATGTTAACCGAAAAGATATATTCTGTCAGCTAAAAGATTGTATTAATTATGCTCTGAATAATTTCGACATGTCCAGGTTGCTTTTTTAGAATAACAGAATGCTTATACTTCCTAAGACTTATGGCATGCTGTTCTATCAGTATGCTCTGCTTTAATGTTCTTATAATGTAGGAGTTCTTATTTTCACTATTTCCTGCACAATCATTAATACAAGGCCCTATTGAGTATTGATCTGCAGCTGCATACACGGTTTTTGGTACAAAGCTATTCTGACGTGATGTCATGAACTAGTGGCTAGAAGCACCATTCTTCCTATCTTCTTGATTAGCATTTAATTTATTTTTGTGAGTTACTTACATAAATTCTACCGCTCATTCTTAGTGTACACAGCCACTATTATGGATAACAGTGGGTTTTCTGTTATGTGGCTTATGAATTTCAGGGTACTCGTGTGCTATACGGGTTGACTTTCAGTTACTGCTAATTTAAAAGATTTATTAGAAGTGGGCAAGTGACTCAATAACTGGCTAACTGCACCTGATTTTCATCAGTGGGCACATGTACTGAAGCAACAGTGACATGTAAACTGAGCCAACTGACATCGCAAATGATGGGAGTTATGATTAGATTTATTTCTGGGTTATCTAAGTAAAAAATAGTAAATTTTCTAGTCAACCGGAGTAATCAAGAGTGAAGCGTATAATTATTACCGTTTGTTTAGTTCTGAATTCTGTTAATATCAGTTTGGCATGTTAACCAAAAAGATACATTTTGTCAACTAAAAGGTTCTATTAATTACCCTTTGAATAATTTGGACACGTCTAGGTTACTTTTTTAGAATGACAGAACACTTACACTTCCTAAGACTTATGGTATGTTGTTCAATCGGTACGCTCTGCTTTAATGTTCTTATAATGTATATGATTCTCACAGTTTCATGCACAATCTTCAATACAAAGCCCCATTGAGTATTGATCTACAGCTGCCGAGCTGCGTGCACAGTTTTCGATACAAAGCTATTCTGTTGTGATGTCATGAACTAGTGGCTAGCAACTGCTAGTGTCTACAACTAAAACTAGGATTATGCTTTTTTGTAATGCTGCTTTTTTTATGTAGTCACATTTTTCCTCCCGTATTTGATTTTTTCATATGTATAAAGCAAACCCTAAATGTAAGTTCTTCTTCCAGGATGTGAACAGTTCAACTGAAGCCCTAAACCGTCTCCAAGGAGTTATCCTGTATTCATCTCCTGGAGAGGGAATACGTTTGGAGTATCCTACATTTGGGCATTTAGTTTTGCCACTATTATTTTAGCTGCAAGTTCTTTTTGTAAAGTTTGTATGGGCTTTATTTGACTAGAAGTGGTGACATTATACGTTTGCTACGCCTCAGTTGATGAGAGCACGGCATTGCAAGTCAAATCTAACCTTTAACACTAAAACAAATCACTGTTATTTGCCACCGTCATCAATCGATAATCTTGGCAAATTTTATTAGTCTCATTTATATTGGTTGGCTGTAGCTCTAATGAGTTGATGCATGCGAGGGCTTCTGAAAGTAACCATATTGCTTAGATGACTGAAATACTCAACTTTGATGTTCATATTTCTTTTACTTATGGTTGAGTTCCCTAACATGTTTTAGATATGCCAAATCAAGGATGGGCATTCGTAAGCGTGACAAGCGTCCTTAAGTACAGCTGAAAGATGAGGCAGATGGTGTTTTTCAAACAGCACAAGTGACAGCTGAGTATGATTGATTGTGTTAATTGTGACTAGTGGTTCTGAGGCTGCGTAGTCGGATGACATATTTATACAGCTAATATGCTGCTCATGATGTTAGGTTATGCATGTCTTTCAGGTTCATGACATGATGTAACTAGCTTTCATTGTAGCACTTAGTATTCTATGTATGTATCATTTGTTTCTCCGCATCCTGACTTCACGTCTTCTAATTTGAAGCTAGGATTGTTCTTTACTTACAATGGAGTTCGGAACTTTTGTGCTAATGTTAAAGAGAAATCGATTGTGCAGTACAGTTTATTGTGCATGCTGATTGATGACAGGATAAGGCCCGTTTGCCATATGAATTGGTGAGGTCAACGAGTGTGTTGTGAATTTGACCTGGTGTGAAAACATATATGATGTGGATTTGGCTGTCAGCCATCTGGTTATTTATTTCCTCGTGCTAAATTTTTGTGAGACAATGTACTTGGTTATTGCAGGTACTCGTAAGAGCTCAAAGATTATAACAGTAACGTGGTGGTACATTTGGGTTGTCAATTCTCATCGATCCTGTTGACATGCTCAAGACTAGTTTGTGTATACCTTTCAGGAAACAAATTGTAGGTGCGGACTTCGAAGTACATATCGGCTTTCAGGTACGTTATCCGTATTATATAACTGGCTCCAGTTCAGTGCTCACTTCTTTTATCTTGGTTTGCCGGATCTATTTATGCTGTGGAAATTTTGGAGCAAATAATAGATTTCAGCGGAAGGGACCTATAAGCTTGCCACTTGCCATAACACTGGAGCGTCGTCTCTTATCCTCCAGGACCTCCACCTCAAAATACTTGCATTCGCTTCCACACAACGATAGGAACTCGATCATTGTATAATTTGGCTACTAGCAGGCTTGTCCTACTTTCTGCATGCAAGTATAAAAGTGATGGTTCTGCTAGATTCTACTCGCTCCTTTTGTGTTTTACCTATCAGGACTATGATTGTTCACACTTATCATCTGCAGGAAAGCTATGAACACTGACAATTGTAATAAAGTGTAGAACTTTCGTAGTCTGGATACATATACTATTAGCTCATCCATGTGTCTCCTACATACCCTATCTTACCAAATAGCTGGGATGAGTGGCTATGCAAGGATCAAAACGTGGTTATTGATTATTGGAAATGACTGAACATTTGCAATGATATCTCAGCTCTGTCGAATACAACTGTTAGCCGCAGTCGCCAACCGAATTCTTCACTGTTGTTGCACCAGAACCTATAAGCTACCTGGTCTTCCAGTACCTCAAATGAGTGGTTGCATTTGACATCCTTGTTTAGGCGAGAACATTGAGCTGCCAAGGTGATGGTTTGCCCCCACTGACCTTCACATAAATCATGTTAGTGTTACTCATTGGATCTGCCATCTGGTGCTCTAGTGCAACGTTTTAATGAACTGCTGAATTCAGGAATACCAATGTGGTTGGTTGTAAAATTAAAAACTGATCTGCTAAGTGCATTGCACAGTCGTTTCATCTTCTTGTCCTTGTGTAAACTGACAACTGTGTTGTTGATTATGTTGCCCAGATTTGCAGTAAGTCCAAGAGTTAGCTAGCATTTTTTTTTGGAATACAAGGGAACAATCCTATGCCATTTGGACATCGGCTTAACATTTTCGATCAATGCTTGTCCGAAACTATTATTTTGTACTGAGAGGTTTGCCTTTTGCGTTCCAGCTGGATAAGTTTCTATAGTTTCTTCTATCCATTCTGAAGCCTAAACAGTAAATGGTAGTACTAGTACAATCTAAGAGCACTGAACATAATTCTGGTCTTTCAAAAATAAAAATAAAAAATCATGCTAAGGAGATAAAACTAAACCATTCCAAACCTTTCAAGAGGATCCTGACCCTGGAGAAATCTCTTCAAACAATATCCATGCGCGGATCTGAAAAGAAGACGAGACTTTGCTTTCCATGCTCCTGCTTTTGATGATTCTATTAACTCTTACTCTACAATGAACTTAATAATTTATTGTCTGGTGGAGGAGAGGCATCAGATTAACAAGCTCTTTTCCTCTTCCAAGGGAGTGGCATGGAGATGTCAAGCCAAACATTCTTGGGAAGCCACCTTGTGGCCGTCAATGTTAAGACCAAGACAGCATGCTCTCTTTCACCTTTCTTCAGGCGTAATCAACTCTTGCTTTTTGATGCTTCTGCAGTTCTGCTACTCCTATCCTATCTCGGGTATGAGAAAAGTGGCCATTTGTATATCGGTTCCAAACGGGGCCTGTAGCACGCTGTCCATCAATTTTAAATCCGGCCTGCAATATCGTCATGTTATGTATAGATTCGTCTGAAAAATACCTTTGTAATATCACAACATATTTTTTTGACTCCAAGCATATTTTTGTGCATGATTAATAGTCTAGGCTTGTAGAACCGTGTCCGTACAATGTTGCCTTTTTCCGTGACGAGGGAGTGCAAGATTCTGTTGAATAGTACAATATACACGAGCTACTGTACTTCGCTTGATGCAAAGCCACAGCATTCCATAATGCATAACAGTAAGACAAATCTCTCTGGAGCCAATTGTCGGGGCTCGTTCTAGATCAGCTTACAATTGTTTCATTCTTTGTTGCACAATACACAAATACCTATGTTTCAGAAATCTGATTTTTTTTAAAAAAACACAATTCAGAAAATCTTTGTAAACGGGAGCAAACGCTTCAAGGCGGCAGCATCAGGCATGGTGCCGTCAGTGCGTCAGTGTGTTGGCAGCTTGTGTTCTTTTAGGGGTCACTCTGAACGCGATCCAGGAATGGACGTCGATAGATGGGCAGATTGGCTTATACGTGTCAGGCCCGTGACTTAAATTCTAAGCGTGTACTGATAACATCTCCCCATCCAACTCATTGATAGCCGGAGATGTGCATATTTTTGTCAAACAATTTTTGGCACCAAACTTTTATTGGAGCATGACCATGCATGCTGACTTTTTATAGTACGTTGTAAACTTGCTAAAGAAAAAAAAGGTATACTATGCACGTTCGTGACTTCTCTCGCTGACCTGCAGATAGAACTGCCCTAAATTGATAGCACAGCCTCTCTCGTGTTCCTCGTTAAAACTAGCTGGTGCTAAATATCTTCACACCTAATTGATTGTGCTCCTTGAGCGACGACGTGACCATCCTGGCCTTGTTTAGCCATTTCCAGGCCTAGCTTAAACTGCCGTGCAGCTGAAGAAGTGCGAGGGACGTCAGATTAGCCCCGTTTGAAGAAGGGGCTGAGATGCACGCCTGACTCAGGCACCAAACAAACACGCCCGAAGTGCGAGTCTTTTTGCAATGCGACGTGTTAATTGAACAGTTCTTTATGAAATTAGCGTTCCCTAAGAGTAGAGCAATCTTTGAATATTAAGTCGTTTAAACACAACAGGAGAATAGAATTGCTTGGCGTCTGAGAGAGAGAGAGAGAGAGAGAGAGAGAGAGAGAGAATTGCTTGGCGTCCATTTGATTTAGCTGCTCTGACGTGTAACATCCGCTTTGTTTTCCTTGATCTTGTGCAAGCAGAAATCAATGACTTTCGTGGATCCACTTTCGTCCCATGAACGGGAAATCTTGACGGCCTAACAACAATTAAATTTCCACATACCAAACTCACGTTGATTGGTAGATACGGCCAAATTACTACTGTACTCTCTTTGGATCGAATTTTTTTACGCAATTAATTCGCATTAATCTTTTGCTAATTCTCCATGGTTCCATGCCCGTGTGCCAGAGTTGCTCACGAAAACGAAGGGCACCACCCACCGCTAATCCCGGCGGGATTAAACTCTTTTTTCCCCATTCAACCAACCCTCCCTCCGGACCAAACCCAAATCTTCTTCTTCTTCTTCCTGCTCCTCTTCCACCAGCTGAGGTCCTGAGCTCACTCTCCATCCATCCATTCCCCTCCTCTGCTGCTCCCCATCCCACGCAAGCCACCACCCTCTCCCCTTCCTCCATATCTATCTATCCCTAGTCCCAACTCCACTCGCTCTCTAGGTGAGGGAGGAGTAGATCGGCCCTATAAATTGGTCGCGACCGCCTGCAGGCAGGTTCGCCATTGCCGTTTTCCAAGCTCGTATCTTGTGGTTCAGGAGGAGGCAGGGGAGGAGATGAAGGCGCTAAGCGGGCAGAAGCTGCTGGTCGTCCACCCGTCATCGGGGACGGCGGTTCTCGGCGCCCGGCGCCGGGTGTGCGCCGCCGTGTTCTTGGCCTGCTTCGCGTGCGTGTCCCTGGCGACCACGCTGCTGTCGGCCGCGCGGGACCCGGCGGCTGCGGGCGGCGGCGCATCCGGGAGGGGCCCGGCGGCGCTCGCGGTAAAGGCGGGGGACGGCGGCGGCGCTGCGGCGGCGACGGCGGGGGGGCTGCCGGGGTACGTGTTCGACGCGCTGGTTCAGTACGCGGCGGCGGGAGGGAACTCGACGCCGAGCATGCCGGGCCCGGACGTGCGCGGCATCGCGGCGGTGCTGAAGCGGCGCGCGCCGTGCAACCTGCTGGTGTTCGGGCTGGGCGGGGAGACGCCTCTGTGGCGCGCGCTCAACCACGGCGGCCGCACCGTGTTCCTGGACGAGAACCAGTACTACGTGTCCCACCTGGAGGGGCGGTACCCGGGGCTGGAGGCCTACGACGTCGCCTACACCACCACCGTCCGCGAGTTCCCCGACCTCCTCGACGCCGCCCGCGCGGCCCGCTCCGCCGAGTGCCGACCCGTCCAGAACCTCCTCTTCTCCGACTGCCGCCTCGCCATCAACGACCTCCCCAACCAGCTCTACGACGTCTCCTGGGACGTCATCCTCGTCGACGGCCCGCGCGGGTACGGTACACCCCCCATTTCAAGATCCAATTTTTACGAGCTTCATTTCTCGATTGGGTCTGAATCATTCAGCTAAATCTCTCCACAATGAGGTTCGTAACAGGTACACGGCGGCGTCGCCGGGGAGGATGTCGGCGATTTTCACGGCGGGGGTGCTGGCCCGGTCGCGGACGGAGGAGGGCGTGGCGACGGACGTGCTGGTGCACGACTACGAGCGCGAGGTGGAGCGCGTGTGCTCGAGGGAGTTCCTGTGCGAGGAGAACCGCGTCGCCGAGACCAGCACGCGGTCGCTCGCCCACTTCGTCATCCGCGGCGGGAGCGCCGTCCGGCGGGACGCCTTCTGCGGCGGCGCGGCGGCCGCCGCCGCCCATTAGTTTTAGTACTCGTAATTCTGCCTCTTTTCGCAGCCTTTTCCCCTTTTAACATCCTTCGATGAATGATGGATATGTCGATGATGGTGGTGTTGTCATGTGGGGAGAAAAGGTGAAGCCTGTAAAAATTCGGTGATGAGTCACCAGAAAGCAGAAGAATGTGTGTCTCGATCTTTAACGACTTCTTGGTGGTGGATAGTTGTTCTGTTCGTTCTGTTTTTGCGAACTTTTCACGCTTCCTCCAGGCAGCAACAATAGCCAGAAAAATTCGAACTCCTGGAAAACTAGAACCTGCGGAGAATTGAGGTCCAATTTCTCGCGGTACAATGAACACCAGAGTTATAATTTCTGCAAATTGCTCATGGGCAAGGCAGGCAGGATCTAGCATTATGAGACGAGCTAGCGTCGGTGCTCTCGAATCTATGCAGTGATAATGTCGCAGCCGTAATGAAGGAAGCATGGAGTGAGTGCCGTCTTGGCAGCATTAACTAGCTGCCATTTTTGTTCTCGAAGCGTATCCTTCAATTTCATTGACGCGGGGGCTTGCTGTCCATGGCAGCCGATGCAAGTGCCCACTGCCCTGTGGCCGGGCCGCATCGTCCTCGTCGGGCGCGGGGTCATGGACCGTGATGACGGGCGGTGGGACCGAGCGGCGCCTCTCGTCAGGTCGGGCTCCGGTGACCGACTGTTGGCCCTTCGTTGATCGCGACGGAGGAGGGTGCTGCCGGATCGTGCAGGGCACGGTGACGGTGGTGGAAGAACAGACCACTTTGTGTGCACGTATCGAGCCCCGTACGAATACGATGCTGGTATAAGCGTCGACGGCAACCTGTCCAGCTACGTTGCGACGCAGAACCGGATGCTTTGCTCCCTGCCACGCGTGCTGGACAAGAGGCATATCTCGGACGTCGAGGTGTCATGGACCGTACATGACGCATTGATGCTAGGATTATCGCTTCATTGTCTAAGCCGCAGGTACGCCCCCCATTCCAAGATCCAATTTTTATCTGCTTCGTTTCTCGATTGGGTTTACTGAATCCTGTCCAATGCTGTTCGTATTTGGCGTAACAGGTACACGGCGTCGTCGCCGGGGAGGATGTCGGCGATTTTCACGGCGGGGGGGTGTTGGCCGGTGCTGGCGG
>LAPY01000563.1:32433-43571 GCA_000970635.1 Eragrostis tef
GGCGACCTCCGAATCCATGATACCTTCAATTACCACTGCTGATGTTCCAAAGAAATCTCCATTCCTCTTTCGTGCAACAGCTGCAACTGCCGCAATGCTAGAGTTTTTGGACATCGCAGCATCTACATTGATTTTTATATAGCCCGAGGGAGGAGGGATCCACTGGATTGTCGTCGGCAGAGCCCTTGGCTTAGTTTGCAAGGTCGGCTTTGCATGCTCTAGGTCTGCAATATACCTATCAATAAAGCAATGCGTCTAGAGCGGGCTTTGAAAGTTGTTTTCATGAATAGCCTTCCTTCTGGCATGCCATATTGCCCACAATGTGACCACTACTCGAGTGAGCTCATCATGTGGCAGATGCTTCATAACTTCAACCAGCCAACCTCTAGCATTCTGATCTTGAATTTGACACAGAAACTCTGTGATTGCTTCTCGTTCTAATGCCCAGACAGACTTAGACATGTTACACTCTATAAGTGAATGCTTCCACGAGTCCTCCGTGTAACAAATGCCACAACAATTGTTTGGCGCCATGTTTCGGTGACTTCGCACGTCTCCCGTTGGGATCGACTGTCGAGCCCCCACACGATATGAAAATGAATATGGTCCTTTGGATTACCAAGATTTTGACTGCATTGGCTAGCCACGGATAGCAGGATACACATTGAAAATGGACTGGTAAATTGTCAACCATTCATCAAAGTTTGACATAGAAAAGGGTCATTCTTTTCTAAAATATAAATAATATGTTGGTATAGATCTTATCACAGTAGGCTAACACAAGTTTCTTCTTTGGAAGTTATATGAGACGGAAGGACATTTGGTTTGATCTTTTTTACTCTAACCATATAATAAATTTGAGCAAAATGAACCTTCAACAAAAACGTTAATTAATATGGGCGAGAGAGACAGACACCTGGTCTCGCCACTGTGTGGCAGGGACCAGGGAGCCCGGGGACGTGGTGTAGCTTGGTCACGGAGATGGTATTACCTGTCCCTGTGTCCGGCCTGTGCTGTGCGCCTAGGGATGACAACGGGTCGGGTTCGGGTCAGGTGGAGCATACACTCACCCGTCAGGCAAAAAGTCGCGGGTGAAGAATGACACCCGCACCCGCGGGCGAAATCTGGCACCCGCGCCCGCGCCCCACGGGGCACGGGCGGGTCTCGGGCGCCTGACGGGTTTGCCGCATCTACGCGACTTCCTGAAGCGGAGCCGCTCCACCGCGCCGGCCCCGTCGCATACCGACGCAACGTGCCACTCCCTGCCCCTCTGCGCCCCGCCACGCTCGGCTGTGACGTGCGCCGCCCTTGCCGGAGATATCAGAGGCATGGGGCTGCAGCTTGAGAGGGCCTGACACGGCGTGCAGATGTAGAGGGTGGCATACTAGGAACTCCAGCTGCCGCCGGTTTGAATCCATTCGTCATCGATTCAAGGCCGTCCGGCCCTTTTGCTTGCTCCTCGAGGCTAGGCGAGTGGAGGCGGAAGGGGATTGAACTGATTGAGAATTGGGGCTCGCTCGGAGAAGCCATGGAGAAGACGAGTTGCTCTATTTTTTTTTTTCATGGGAATAAGTGTTACAAATGCCAACCGGTGGCCTTAGAAACCAAACATGCTTACCAACAGAATTGTAAATGGAACCCCTTGCCAGCGTATGAGCATCCAGGTTCACCTTTTGGTTTTCATGGACGAATTCGACCGCCGCAAAGTCTACTTTCCTGGCTCTGATCTCCCGCACAATATGGCCATAACGGCCCATACACTCTCCATGGAGACTCTTAATCACCATCGCACAGTCACTCGCCAAGCAAAATTTCTGAATAAACAGATCGCTCGCAAGCGCCATTCCTTCTCGACAAGCTAAAGCTTCCGCGACCTCCGAATCCATGATACCTTCAATTACCACTGCTGATGTTCCAAAGAAATCTCCATTCCTCTTTCGTGCAACAGCTGCAACTGCCGCAATGCTAGAGTTTTTGGACATCGCAGCATCTACATTGATTTTTATATAGCCCGAGGGAGGAGGGATCCACTGGATTGTCGTCGGCAGAGGCCTTGGCTTAGTTTGTAAGGTCGGTTTTGCATGCTCTAGGTCTGCAATATACCTATCAATAAAGCAATGCGTCTAGAGCGGGCTTTGAAAGTTGTTTTCATGAATAGCCTTCCTTCTGGCATGCCATATTGCCCACAATGTGACCACTACTCGAGTCAGCTCATCATGTGGCAGATGCTTCATAACTTCAACCAGCCAACCTCTAGCATTCTGATCTTGAATTTGACACAGAAACTCTGTGATTGCTTCTCGTTCTAATGCCCAGACAGACTTAGACATGTTACACTCTATAAGTGAATGCTTCCACGAGTCCTCCATGCCACAAATGCCACAACAATTGTTTGGCGCCATGTTTCGGTGACTTCGCACGTCTCCCGTTGGGATCGACTGTCGAGCCAGCCTCCATAGGAAAACACGCACTTTAGATGGGACCTGGATCTTCCATAGCTCCGACCACTCCTTCTGTTCTCCACTAGTGTTAGATCTGCCTGTTGTTTTCTCTAGCCATGCAGTCCGCACATCTTTGTTGTGCACCAGCATACGGTATGCTGATTTAACTGAGAACACACCTGAGCGTTCGTAATGCCATGCCCAAAAATCCTCCAACCTGTTAGAGCTGAGTGGAATATTAGCAATTACTTCTCTATCCATCGGAGTAAAATACTGCTCGAGCATCTGTTGATCCCATGTACACGATGATTGATCAACCAGCTCACTCACTAATTGAGGCGGGTTCACACCTGTACAGCAAACCGAAGGCGCCATTAGAAGATTTGCCCACATCAGTGGGCATGCCCAGGTACTTTTCGCTGAGAGCCTCGTTATGCACATCGAGAATATTCTTGATCTCCTCCCTGACGCTCTCGCTACACCCCTTCGCAAAGTGAATAGACGACTTGTCCATATTCACTTGCTGCCCTGATGCGCTGCAATAAATTTGTAGAGCCATCTTGATTTCTTCTGCACTCTCCCTGTTCGCTTTGAAAAACAGCAGGCTGTCATCCGCAAAGAGTAGGTGACTAACCGTCGGAGCAGACGGTGCCACCGATATGCCACTGAGCTGCGAAGACTGAATTCTTGATTTTAAAAGGCACGAAAGGCCCTCTGCTGCCAACAAAAAGAGATAGGGTGAGATTGGATCTCCCTGTCGAATCCCGCGTGAAGGTGTGAATTTGTCCGTCCTTTCTCCATTAAACAAAACGGAAAAGGAGACCGTAGTGACTAGTCTCATGACTGTCTCAACCCATAAGCGATGAAAGCCTAGTTTAATCATTATGGCCTACAGATAGTCCCATTCCACACGATCATAGGCTTTCCTCATGTCCAGCTTTAGAGCACAACACCTGCTATCCCGAGCCCTTTTTTTCTTCATGAAATGCATGCACTCGTAAGCTGTAATAATGTTATCAGTAATCAAATGACCTCGAAAAAATGCAGATTGTTCCTCGAAAATAATCTCTGGTAATATGCTCCTCAGCCTGTTTGCCACCACCTTTGATGCTATTTTATAGATCACGTTACAGAGACTTATTGGTCTAAACTGCCCCAGCTCTTCAGGCTCATCCACCTTTGGAATCAACACGATACACGTGTCATTAATGATCGCTGGGTCATCCTCCCCCCGCAGCATCCTCAATACCACGGTCGTGACTTCATCTCCACATAGCTCCCAATGCCTCTGAAAAAAGTGTGACGGGTACCCATCCGGTCCAGGAGCTTTTGTCGGGAACATTTAGAACAATGCGGTCTTCACTTCCTCTTTATTAAAGTTGTATCTAGAACATCATTCATGTTACAAGTACCTTCCGACGTGTATAGGCCTTGGTAAAAAGCTGATGCCATCCCACCCATCTCCTTCTCATCTTCTGTAAACTGCCCATCAGCTCTCTTTAATTTCATTATCCTATTCTTTTTCTTCCGCATGCTAGCTCGCAAGTGAAAGAACTTAGTATTCTTGTCCCCGGCTGTCAACCACATAATACGCGATCGTTGTTTCCACATAACTTCTTCCGTGTAGTTGAGTTCAACTATCTGGTCAGACACTTTGATCTCAGCGTGCGACGGTCCCGTTCTTGCTGGGTCAGAGCGGAGCCTCTCGAGTTCCTCATTCAATTTCTTAAGTTCCTGCCGCACACTGCCAAACAACTTCAACTCCCATTCTCCCAGATTCCCTGAAACCTCCACAAGTTTTTCTTGAAGTTCTTTGAGAGTGCATGCCTTGCCTTTGCTACTCCACGTGTGTGACATCATTGGAAGAAAATCATTATGTGTTTCCCACATTAGCTCGTACCTGAATGTCTTCTTCCTTCTCCTTCTTCTGTGTCGGCCAGGATTATCTCCCCACCGAAGCACTATTGGATCATGGTCCGACGCCGCCGTTGTTAGATGCTTCACTTTGGCGGACGGAAACCTTGAGCACCAATCCGCAGACGCCAACGCCTGATCTAGCCGCACATGACAATAAGTCCCTCCGGCCACCTTCTTCTCGTAGGTTCAGCTGCATCCCTCATAGCCTAAATCATATAGGCCGCAAACATCAACCATCTCCCTAAACCCGTCAATCTGAGCGTGGCTACGCTCTTGAACTCCATCATGCTCGGATCTGTGTAGGACTTCATCAAAATCGCCTATACAGACCCAGGGTAAAGGGGATGTCGCCTTTATAAACTTCAACATATCCCACGTCTTGTGACGTTCTGGGACCTGTGCTTCACCATATACACATGTAAGTCTCCATGGCTCTCGCCCGTTCTCAATAATAATTGCATCAATATGGTACTGTAGATCTGCCTGTTGTTTTCTCTAGCCATGCAGTCCGCACATCTTTGTTGTGCACCAGCATACGGTATGCTGATTTAACTGAGAACACACCTGAGCGTTCGTAATGCCATGCCTAAAAATCCTCCGACCTGTTAGAGTTGAGTGGAATATTAGCAATTACTTCTCTATCCATCGGAGTAAAATACTGCTCGAGCATCTGTTGATCCCATGTACACGATGATTGATCAACCAGCTCACTCACTAATTGAGGCGGGTTCACACCTGTACAGCAAACCGGCCTGAGTAGCCCATCGCGAGGAAGCCAATTCATACTCCAAATATTAGTTGCTTCGCCAGTTCCAATCCTGCGAATAATGCCCTGTGTTAACACATCTCTGCCTTCAATGATCGCCCTCCAGACTCGCGACGGTGTGCTCTCCACCGCAGCATCTAGAAAGTCTTGGTCAGGGAAATATACAGCTTTAAGGACCCGAGCACTGAGGGAGTCGGGTTCTATCATTAATATCCACGCCTGCCTTGCTAACAAAGCAAGGTTAAACATCTCCATATCCCTAAACCCCAGTCCACCATCGTACTTTGGTTTAGTCATCTCTTTCCATGCTACTCAACACATTCTTCGCTTCCCCTCCTTACTCCCCTACCAGAAATTTCTCATGAGGCCATCAATATGCTGACACAGACCTTTAGGAAGCTTGAAGCATGACATAGAGAACGTCGGAATTGCTTAGGCAACTGATTTTATTAGCACTTCCTTTCCGCCAGCTGAAAGGATTTGCTCCATCCAACCCTGGACTCTCTTCCATACCTTGTCTTTAAGATACTTGAAGGCGCCATTAGAAGATTTGCCCACATCAGTGGGCATGCCCAGGTACTTTTCGCTGAGAGCCTCGTTATGCACATCGAGAATATTCTTGATCTCCTCCCTGACGCTCTCGCTACACCCCTTCGCAAAGTGAATAGACGACTTGTCCATATTCACTTGCTGCCCTGATGCGCTGCAATAAATTTGTAGAGCCATCTTGATTTCTTCTGCACTCTCCCTGTTCGCTTTGAAAAACAGCAGGCTGTCATCCGCAAAGAGTAGGTGACTAACCGTCGGAGCCGACGGTGCCACCGATATGCCACTGAGCTGTGAAGACTGAATTCTTGATTTTAAAAGGCACGAAAGGCCCTCTGCTGCCAACAAAAAGAGATAGGGTGAGATTGGATCTCCCTGTCGAATCCCGCGTGAAGGTGTGAATTTGTCCGTCCTTTCTCCATTAAACAAAACGGAAAAGGAGACCGTAGTGACTAGTCTCATGACTGTCTCAACCCATAAGCGATGAAAGCCTAGTTTAATCATTATGGCCTATTCATGTTACAGGTACCTTCCGACGTGTATAGGCCTTGGTAAAAAGCTGATGCCATCCTACCCATCTCCTTCTCATCTTCTGTAAACTGCCCATCAGCTCTCTTCAATTTCATTATCCTATTCTTTTTCTTCCGCATGCTAGCTCGCAAGTGAAAGAACTTAGTATTCTTGTCCCCGGCTGTCAACCACATAATACGCGATCGTTGTTTCCACATAACTTCTTCCCTGTAGTTGAGTTCAACTATCCGGTCAGACACTTTGATCTCAGCGTGCGACGGTCCCGTTCTTGATGGGTCAGAGCGGAGCCTCTCGAGTTCCTCATTCAATTTCTTAAGTTCCTGCCGCACACTGCCAAACGACTTCAACTCCCATTCTCCCAGATTCCGTGAAACCTCCACAAGTTTTTCTTGAAGTTCTTTGAGAGTGCATGCCTTGCCTTTGCTACTCCACGTGTGTGACATCATTGGAAGAAAATCATTATGTGTTTCCCACATTAGCTCGTACCTGAATGTCTTCTTCCTTCTCCTTCTTCTGTGTCGGCCAGGATTATCTCCCCACCGAAGCACTATTGGGTCATGGTCCGACGCCGCCGCTGTTAGATGCTTCACTTTGGCGGACGGAAACCTTGAGCACCAATCCGCGGACGCCAACGCCTGATCTAGCCGCACACGACAATAAGTCCCTCCGGCCACCTTCTTCTCGTACGTCCAGCTGCATCCCTCATAGCCTAATAAATCATATAGGCCGCAAACATCAACCATCTCCCTAAACCCGTCAATCTGAGCGTGGCTACGCTCTTGAACTCCATCATGCTCGGATCTGTGTAGGACTTCATCAAAATCGCCTATACAGACCCAGGGTAAAGGGGATGTCGCCTTTATAAACTTCAACATATCCCACGTCTTGTGACGTTCTGGGACCTGTGCTTCACCATATACACATGTAAGTCTCCATGGCTCTCGCCCGTTCTCAATAATAATTGCATCAATATGGTACTGAGAGAACGGTAAAATTTCCACTCTAGTATTGTTATTCCAGAAAATGCCAAAACCACCACTGCGGCATGAACTGCTGACTGCGAAAGCATTATCATATCCTAGAGTACTTTTCAAACCTTCAACCCGTGCTTTGTGGACTTGAGTTTCTAGTGCACAAAGCACCGTCGGAGCAAACTTCTTCGCGAACTCGCGAAGCTCTCTCACTGTCGCGGCATTGCCCAAACCGCGACAGTTCCAGCTTAAACAACTCATTGTGCCTGGCGGAACTCCTCGCCAGAGCCCGCCATCTGCTCAAATTTCTCCTCCTCCATGCTCTTCTTCCTCATCTTCGTCTCCCACTCCGTCATCAACCCAGCCTACACCGGTCTCCACAACGTGCCTGAGTTACCACTGCCAAGGCCAGGAAAACTGGGCGAAGCCAGTCCCTTAATCAGCCCGAGCGAGAAGGCAACCGAGGCAGATCGTGGTGGAACCTCAGGCCAGTCCAATCCCTTCGCCGGAGCTAATCGCCGGAGAAGTCGCCAAGACCCTAGAGCTCTAGGTCACGCCGTTGTGCTTTTTTTTTTAGGAAAAGAAGACGATGTTGGCCTGCTTGGGCTGCTTGTGTTCCAAAGTTGGGCCACCTGAGCTGCTCGTGGCGTGGGGGAGTTGGGACAATAGAAGTAGTGGACTGGGCCGATATTTCGAAGCTGGGCTGTTTCGGGCGCCCAACGGGTCACCCGTGGGTGGAAAATGAAACCCGCTCCCGCACCCGAATCTTCACGGGTCGGGTCCGCGGGTGAAAAATATCACCCGCATCCGCACCCGACGGGTGCGGGTGGAATTGCCATCCCTATGTGCGCCTGACATATCATTGCGCTCGCCTCGCCTTCACCGTACGCCGGCGCGACCTGGAGCAGCTGGTTGGCCCGGCGTGGCACGAGATGACCAAGCGCCAGCCTGACGTCATCGACGACGACCGGATGGGGCTGCGTTGGCACGTGTTGGCCGGCCATCCTCTTCGATCGATCTGCCGTGTCTGCGGAGCTCATGAAGATCCTGTTCCTGGAGGCTGGTCTGGCGGAGCTCAAGGCCGCCGGTCCCGTCCTCTGTACGTTCGACGTCGATCGGCTCCGGCGGCGTGCTCAATAGCCCATATATGCATTAACTGCTGCTCATCATTGTAACGCGGCTGCTTTGTCTTCGCGTACGTTCCGCCTCAACCACACCGTCTGTTAATATGCATTAACAGAGCTGTGGCCGGCATCGTGCAGTGCAGTTCATGACCACCGTGCCGTCGGTGAGCTGGCTCGCGGCCATCTGGACGCGCACGTGGAGCCCACCGAGGCCATCGTTCTAGTTCGCTCACCCCCATTGAGTATGACGCCGAGCCGACATCGCTACCTGCGATCAAAAAGCGCTTCCCGCCGCGCGCACCTCCGCCACGGCCTTGGAGGCCGTCGCGGCGTCGCTCTGGCGCGCCCGCACGGCGGCGCTGGAGGACGAGGACGACGCGCGGCTGGTGGTGCATGGTCAGCGGCGTCCAGGGCGTCGGCCCTGCCCGCGGACTACTACGGCAACGCGTTCACCTTCTCGGCGACGCGGTGGAGCGGGCCGGTGCGGCAGGTGAAGAAGACTGCGGCGGCCTCCTCCGAAGAGTACGTGGGGTCATAGGCGGCGTACCTGCGTGGCTGCGTGCCGTACACACGTCGGGGAAGGCCTGGAGTACGGGCGGAGCTCAGGCGACCCGCGGAGTGAAACGGAGCCGGTGTTTGCCGCGACGCCGGGGGCGGTCGCTATTTCGAATAACGACCACCCCTGGGTAACAGATGTCCGTCCAATCCGCTTTGTGAGGCCCAGATCAATAGCGGCGCGGGGGTCGTCTTCCTCGCCCGGACGTGTTTGTTGAAATGCCGCAGCCGCTCGACTTCCGGCGGAGATTGGTTCGCGCCGCACCACAGCCACAGCGATTCAGACACGAGTGGACTTCGAGGCGCCGGCTGGCCACTGTCACCAGGCTGAGTGATGCCGTAGCCGCTTGATAGACGCAGCAGCGGGTCCGCGCAATGTCGATGCCGAGGTTGGCCATCGTCACGCGTTCCATGGACCAGCAGGGGTCGCAGCTCCGGCCGCAGCGGCCGGTGGAGGTCTCCTAGTTGGTCCGTGCTTCAGCAATGTCATACGTCAGCCAACGGCGCCGAAGCTTCTTCTTCGCCTCGCTCCGCAGCTCGGCCTGCAACGCATGCCAGTCGGCGCGCACATGAAAAACAGAGCAATCCAAACAACAACCTCGGCTGCTATATGTTCAGACCATGTAGTATGTATCTTGTCGATCCATTTCACCACACACCGGTTAAACATTCTGACGGACAGGAGCAACCAGTTACTCGTTTGTGTCAGAGGGGCGAACGCCTTGCGAATTGCAATCGGGACGCCGCCGATGAGAAGGGGGACCTCAGGGACTTTGCCATCTGGTGAAGAAGGGGAGCTAATCAAGACTGCACGCTCGGGCTCCTTTAAGCCTCCTCCTACATACAAGGCTCCATGCGTGGTCATCGCCATGCCTCGCGGAGCCGGTGGAGGCGCTACATCCGCTCGCCGGCTCCGGCCACCACTCGCCGGCGCTGCGGCGGGGGCGGAATTCTCAGCGAAGGAGTGCGGAATCAACTTGACGGAGAGGAGAGATGGATGCGCGTCCGGGAAAGCGAAGAGGAACGGCGGCGTCGGGAAGGCGGGCGCAGGATCGCCGGAGCGGCGAACTCTTTGCAATTTACCTACCCCTGATTTGGGAAGAAAATTCTATGCAGGAGTCCTGTAAACCGGAGGTTTACAGCCCTGCCAAGGATCTTGCCATCTGTCCCGTTCACGGATCTAAAAGCAGATGGGCCCCCAACGCACAAGCCCCTGGCTCTTGGCTCCCAGGCAACGCACGCACGTCGGCTCCGCGGCTTCTCGAGCAGCCTGCTCCCATCGCTGAAATAATCCACAAAAACCATCTCCATTCTCATCAACGGCGACTCGACGCCGCCGCACTCCGACCATCCCGGTTTCTTTCACCCCGACCCCATGGTCTTCGACTGGCGGGCCTGATCCGTCAGCATCGCTCGACATCGACGACATGTTCCCTCTCCCTTGTCTCAGGCAGCTCTACATGTAAGGGGAGGAGCCGAGGATGAGGACGTTATCAGTTGATCGCGGCATGGATCTTCAGGAGTAGCGCTGATTGTGGCTGCTAGGATTTATGGCAAGAGGAGTGCATGTCGTTGTACTGGATTCAGTTTTAGATATCAAGAAATTGAGGATGAAGTTTGTAGTGATTCGTCCTTTGATGTCGACAAATTGAAGATGAAAATTGCATTGGAATCAGATGACCACACTTTGTCTGCGATGATGTGTTTTGATCGCCAAAGTTAAGGGCATCTACGTTCCGCTCTGATCGGCATCGTCGAGGGCCGCGACTCCAAAGAAGCCAATGTGCGTGCATACGAATGTACGATGGACGCGGCAGCTCTTCAGCGAAGCCGACGTGCGTGCGGGCGATCAAGGCTGGGAGTTGGGGGGCCAGTCTGCTTTTAGATCGGTGAAATGGGACAGATGGCAGGATCCTTGGCAGGGCTGTAAACATTCGGTTTACAGAACTCCTGTATAGAATTTTTTTTCCCCTGATTTGGATCGTGACTATTGATCGCGATCCAAACCAGGGGCCAATATGCAATATTAATGTTCACACTTTTGCGGATTACCCTCTGTTTCGGATCGCGACTATTGATCGCGATCCAAACTAAGGGCCTGTTTGTAATATTAGGATCCGAATTTTTACAGAACTCCTGTTCGCACCGCCGGAGCCGCCGACGAGAGAGAAACGGCCCGGCCGCCGCGCTCCGCGCCGGGATCGCGAAGACCCAACCCACCCATCACGCGGACATGCCCGCGCGCCAAATTCCGACTCAATCTCTAGCGGCGCACTGTCGATTCGCC
>LAPY01000563.1:98005-108297 GCA_000970635.1 Eragrostis tef
CCCCCCCGCCCCCCTGGTCCCCCCCGCCGATCGCCGATGTAAGCATCCGCACCGCCGATGCCATGTTCTGTCGCGATTTTTTTTTTTGAATTTTTTCCTCGTCGGAAGACGGTGTTCGGTGGTCGTTTCCCGCGCGATCGGGCGGCTATCCGCGGGAAATCTCGATCCGATGGGGCGCGCGCGGCCCGATGCGGCGGCCGCCGGCGTGGTGGTCGCGTGCAGGCCATGTTTCGGGGCGTGCAGGCGGTGGATTTGGGCGAAAGTTTGGGATTTTCGCTGAGCTTAGGTTGGGGATTGGTGGTTGGCCGTTGGGCTGTGCCGATTTGGTGCTGGATTGGCGGTAATCTGGTGGCAAAAGCGCGATTTTCCCCCCCGTCGCTTAGACATTGACATGGTGCATCGAGTGATGGGGATGCTTCCCCTTTCTTTTCCCTGCCGATTGACGCATTGGATTCCGCGGCTAAAGGGCGTGGTGGTGGCCTGCTGGTGAAGATGCCGGGCTGCCTTTGATGGCGATGAGGATCCAGCTGGGCTGATTCTTCCCATCCTTTTTACCTGGATTGGTTGCCGGCTTCTGTAGGGGTCGCTTTTTCGGTTGTTCTTCTGGGGACATTGATAGATGACTAGATGGGACGATTGCTACATAGATGCTGATGTGTGTTTGTGCGCTTTTGTTCGTTATATTTATTGATGATTGTAACTGTGTTTGTGCATGTGGAGATTGGAAGGAGCTCTGCAGGCTGGGACGCTGACCGAGTTTTATGGGGAGAGGATGCCAGAGCTGCGAAGCAGTACTCGCCAAGCACGCCTGAGGTCTAAGAAGCTTGACGACCCACAGCCAGCAGAGCCGTCTACGAAACCGGCTTTGCCTGCTCCACAGAGAGCAGGAAAGCGTGCTACTACTCGTGCTGCCAGGGGCAGAAAGGGTGCTGCTGGGAGAAGGGTGCCACCGGCATCGAAGCCTAAAAGAAAGAGGGTTGATATTATCGACTTAGAGGTTGAACCGGTTTGCGAAGACCCCCCTGAGGTGGGTGC
The DNA here is from genome assembly GCA_000970635.1 of Eragrostis tef. Classification (NCBI taxonomy): domain Eukaryota; kingdom Viridiplantae; phylum Streptophyta; class Magnoliopsida; order Poales; family Poaceae; genus Eragrostis; species Eragrostis tef. The sequence goes on from LAPY01000563.1 coordinate 99,041, forward strand.
TAAAGGCCCAAGAATGGACGGCGAAAGTGCAGAGAAGCTTGTTGGGGTTGATGATGAATCAACAACTGCATCTGTCCCTGAGAGGGTATTACTTCTCTTTAAATTTTGCTGTCTGCCACTTGCCATATTCCCTAGTTTTCTATCAGTTTGTTGCTCACTAATTACATAAATTCACTGTATATAGCTTCAACTCATCAGAACTGTCCCGATTTTTCAATATTCGCTCCTCATGCATGCAGCCGATGAATCAAAGTCAAATGAAGCTATTTTTGATACACAAAAGAGATGAAAAGGCATGTCAATTAGCATTGCATGAAGCCATTTCATGTGGGGTTCATCTATCAATATAGGCTTTGGAGCAGCATGCAGTTGCTATGAACCTAACTACTTATAGGCACCATTCTGAATTCTGTAAAATATACCTATCATGGTTCATTCATTAATTAGTTATTACATCCGAAAGTAGCCGTAAAATTTGTAATTTTTATTGAACAGCGCCATGGCCAACCAATCCTCCATCCGCTCTAATTAGATGCTATTGGGAGTAGATTGCCTTGCATAAAACGGTATAGTGTTCCAAAAGATGAGCCCAATTATAAGCCATGAAGGGCTAAACAACGTGCCTACTAAAACATGTTCACTATTTCTGGTCCAACCCAGTCTACATGCCCAAATTCTGTACATGTGGAAGTTAGAGGCATTGTTGAAAACTTCAAGATTGTTGATACAACAGTATAGACCCGTGAATAGGCAAATGTGACGGGTTATGAGCTGTTAAGAGACTAATACAGTTGATATATTTACTAATCTCATAGCTTGCTGCATAGTAAAAAGAATGGTTATTTATAGCATTGCGATTCATCTCCAGGAAGTAGATAGAACTATGGATATGAGTCCTGTTTCTTTGCTACTGGGATTTCCTAATACTGTATCATTGCTGCAGGTTCAAGTTGGTAATTCTCCAGAATACATCACTGACAGAAAATTAGGTAAGGGTGGTTTTGGTCAGGTGTATGTTGGTAGAAGGGTATCTGGTGGAACTTCTCGTGTTGGTCCCGATGCCTATGAGGTTTGTCACTTTCTCACACTATCAAATTTGATTCAAAATTTTCTTGCATAATTTAATCTATGGATAAACATTTTGTAGGTGGCGTTGAAGTTTGAGCATCGAAACAGTAAAGGATGCAATTATGGGCCCCCGTACGAGTGGCAAGTTTATCAGTATGTACTTTATACCGACATCTTTCTTTTGTACTGGGCTTCTTATCGTTATCTTGAATTTGTTTTGACTATTGGCATTGTTTACCAGCAATCTCAATGGTTGCTATGGCATACCTTCGGTCCACTACAAGGGTCGTCAGGGCGACTACTACATTCTTGTGAGTTCACTTAGGTTAATCCCTCTAGACTGCTTTGCAGTTAAACATAATTTTACAGTAACATTTTTTTTTATTCAGGTAATGGATATGCTTGGCCCCAGCCTTTGGGATGTTTGGAATTCACTGGGGCAGACGTAAGTGTCTTGCAGTTGTATTAATGTAATCGTAGCCTTTGCTTCCATACTAAATGATTCAACATCTTTCATAGGATGGCTCCGCATATGGCCGCTTGCATTGCTGTAGAGGCTATATCGATTCTTGAGAAGCTCCATTCAAAAGGGTAACCAGAAATTATCTGCCTTCAACTGAATGCCCTTGGATATATGACTGTCCATTACTCCATTTATTTTTAACACACTCTCTTTGTGCCAGATTTGTGCATGGTGATGTGAAACCAGAGAATTTTCTTCTTGGTCAGCCTGGATCACCTGACGATAAGAAGCTTTACCTTATAGATCTTGGCTTAGGTAAGCATTAATCAAACACATTATCCGAAGATTCTGAACATTTAGTACTCCATGTCGCTGTAGATTTTACTCACATATCTGTTCACTGTTATTTTCCCACTTACCTTAGTCAATTGTGATATTGTGATGCTCCTATTGTACAGCATCCAAGTGGAGGGAGTCATCTGGTCTACATGTTGATTATGATCAAAGGCTAGATGTATTTAGGTTGGTTACATTTCCTCTGTAGCCGTTTCGTTTTGTCATATGGGTCCTCATTACTCATCTTCTGCATGTTTCTTTTTGCAGGGGAACAATTAGGTATGCAAGCGTCCATGCCCATTTGGGGCGCACAGGTAGTAGGAGGGATGATTTAGAGTCGCTGGCATATACCCTTATTTTCCTGATTAGAGGAAGATTACCATGGCAAGGCTACCAGGTAGGTTCCAAGATACCTGTTGAGTGAACATCATGGTTTTCATCAGTTGCTTACTGCAGCTTATGCCAATGTTAGCAGGGAGAGAACAAGAGTTTCCTTGTTTGCAAGAAGAAAATGGCAACTTCTCCAGAGATACTCTGTTGTTTTTGTCCAGCTCCGTTCAAACAGTTTCTTGAGACTGTTACAAATATGAAATTTGATGAAGAGCCAAATTATGCCAAACTTATTTCTCTTTTTGATAGTTTGATTGAAGGACCTGTCTCAAGACCCATCAGAATTGATGGGGCTCTTAAGGTATGAACCGGTTATTCCCTACTTTCGTAGTGTCACTTTTGCCCTTATGTATCTTATCAGAATTCTTATCTCTTCCCTAAATTATAGGTTGGGCAGAAACGTGGAAGATTGCTTGTAAATCTGGATGAAGATGAGCAACCGAAAAAGAAAGTTAGATTAGGGAGCCCGGCAGCTCAATGGATTTTGGTTTACAATGCAAGGCGGCCTATGAAGCAGAGGTAATTACATTATTATCTGAATAGATGATGCACAGTTTGCATTGCTGTAGAGGCTATATCGATTCTTGAGAAGCTCCATTCAAAAGGGTAACCAGAAATTATCTGCCTTCAACTGAATGCCCTTGGATATATGACTGTCCATTACTCCATTTATTTTTAACACACTCTCTTTGTGCCAGATTTGTGCATGGTGATGTGAAACCAGAGAATTTTCTTCTTGGTCAGCCTGGATCACCTGACGATAAGAAGCTTTACCTTATAGATCTTGGCTTAGGTAAGCATTAATCAAACACATTATCCGAAGATTCTGAACATTTAGTACTCCATGTCGCTGTAGATTTTACTCACATATCTGTTCACTGTTATTTTCCCACTTACCTTAGTCAATTGTGATATTGTGATGCTCCTATTGTACAGCATCCAAGTGGAGGGAGTCATCTGGTCTACATGTTGATTATGATCAAAGGCTAGATGTATTTAGGTTGGTTACATTTCCTCTGTAGCCGTTTCGTTTTGTCATATGGGTCCTCATTACTCATCTTCTGCATGTTTCTTTTTGCAGGGGAACAATTAGGTATGCAAGCGTCCATGCCCATTTGGGGCGCACAGGTAGTAGGAGGGATGATTTAGAGTCGCTGGCATATACCCTTATTTTCCTGATTAGAGGAAGATTACCATGGCAAGGCTACCAGGTAGGTTCCAAGATACCTGTTGAGTGAACATCATGGTTTTCATCAGTTGCTTACTGCAGCTTATGCCAATGTTAGCAGGGAGAGAACAAGAGTTTCCTTGTTTGCAAGAAGAAAATGGCAACTTCTCCAGAGATACTCTGTTGTTTTTGTCCAGCTCCGTTCAAACAGTTTCTTGAGACTGTTACAAATATGAAATTTGATGAAGAGCCAAATTATGCCAAACTTATTTCTCTTTTTGATAGTTTGATTGAAGGACCTGTCTCAAGACCCATCAGAATTGATGGGGCTCTTAAGGTATGAACCGGTTATTCCCTACTTTCGTAGTGTCACTTTTGCCCTTATGTATCTTATCAGAATTCTTATCTCTTCCCTAAATTATAGGTTGGGCAGAAACGTGGAAGATTGCTTGTAAATCTGGATGAAGATGAGCAACCGAAAAAGAAAGTTAGATTAGGGAGCCCGGCAGCTCAATGGATTTTGGTTTACAATGCAAGGCGGCCTATGAAGCAGAGGTAATTACATTATTATCTGAATAGATGATGCACAGTGTGATCAATTGGCAGTACTAGTTTGGTCATACTTATTCCATTTGCTGCTAAAACCGAAAGTATCTCAATATGTTCTTTTAAGAGTGGATTGTGCTAAAAAATAAGAGTGGTCATACTTGCTGTTTGTTTCTTAGGTACCATTACAACGTGGCTGACTCGAGGCTTAGTCAACATATAGAAAAGGGTAACGAGGATGGGCTATACATTAGTTGTGTGGCCTCCTCAGCAAATCTTTGGGCTCTCATTATGGATGCAGGAACTGGTTTCTGTTCTCAAGTTTATGAGCTCTCACCAGTTTTTCTGCACAAGGTACAATACTATCTGAGTTATGCATGACATTTATGTCTGGATAATTATTTTAACAAGGATGCCTAAATATGGTTTCAAATTCTACACAGGATTGGATATTGGAGCATTGGGAGAAAAACTATTACATAACAGCAATTGCTGGAGCAAACAATGGAAGTTCATTGGTTGTAATGTCCAAAGGTGGGAAGGTTACTATTTCATGTTATTGTTTTGTGTGTGCCATTTGAACTTGCGATTTATGATCATTTTCATCAGCAATGGAACTCCCAAGTCCCAATGCTTCTTTTGGACTTGTATTTTTAGATTAGTCCCACAACATTACTTGTTCATATCCAGGGTCAGCTATAATGTGAGATATGTTTTACTATTGCAGGAACCCCTTACACTCAGCAATCGTACAAGGTTAGCGAACAATTCCCTTACAAATGGATCAATAAAAAGTGGAAAGAAGGTTTTCATGTAACATCAATGGCCACTGCTGGAAGCCGCTGGGGAGTAGTCATGTCAAGGAACTCAGGCTACTCTAGTCAGGTTAGAATGATTGCTTGAACTTTTCTTCACATGTAAATTTGCCAAATGCTTGCTTTCCAATGTAGATTCCCGTGAAGGTTCCTACAATAATAAACATGAATAAGTACTTACACCAGAACGCTTTAACTCAATTGCCAGGTTGTAGAGTTGGATTTCCTGTATCCAAGTGAAGGCATCCATAGGCGATGGGAGACTGGTTACAGGATAACTTCCACAGCAGGTACCAATGACCAAGCTGCTTTTATCTTGAGCATACCAAAACGAAAGCCGATGGACGAGACCCAAGAAACTCTTCGGACCTCTGCCTTTCCCAGCAACCATGTGAAGGTAACTTTGCTTCATCAAAACGACGTGCTGTTCAGTTCATTATTATATATATCTATCGGTGCGATGCTTGTTCTTCGGATTTAGGTGTCATAGTATCGTCTACTACACATGCTAACCTTGCCAAAAACGTTTGCAGGAGAAATGGGCGAAGAATCTATACATTGCTTCCATCTGCTACGGGCGAACGGTGTGCTGAGCCCCCACCCATATGGAAGTTCAAGCGAGGGGCCGTTCGAGCGTCTGAGAGATGTGAGGGGAAGAGATTCCCCATGGTAGGATTAGTAATGCTAAGGTACGGTATGCCGTACCGTAATTGTAAAGGAATATTGGGCCCCATCCAGGGCCGTGAGACCTTTCTCGCATGAAGCTAATTCCTTATCAAATTTGATTCTTCCACCGTGTCTGGTTAAAATTCTATACTACCTCTATTTTTATTTATATGACGTTTATGACAAGGAGTTACATTAGTTGTAGTACAAATCCCCTTTCACAAATTTAATATAAAAATGGCGGTAGTATCTCGTATGGTCATTGAAACATTGCACATTTGTATTTGGCTGATTTGCATGCCTGGAGGTAGTGAAAGACATGATGGGCCGCATGGCATAGAACTTGATGGGCTGGGCTATCATTTGGGTGTTAGGGCCGTCACGGGGATCATGGTCGGGATTTTTGACTGGTTGATTCAAAACTGCAATTGGCGCGCGTTGCGGCTTTCCAACCGCCCTCTGTTGTCATGGACCAAGACCGATTCTTTTTGTGATTTCTGGATTTGTTGCTACTTTGTCGCTGCACAAATCTTTCACACACAAAACGCCTTTTCTTCTGTTAACTAGACAAGTTCCATGTCAACATCAATTCTGACGAGGTAGATATCATCTATACCATTTCGATTAGGTCATTAAGTTGGTGCCAATGCAGACATTATGTTTCGTCCAGAATTCAAGATTACTCGTGTCTGCTGCGAAAACCCAACTGTCGAGGCAATTATGAGACTATCAAATTGCAGTTAAAATAATAAAAATACAATTCGATGAAGCTTTACATGAACATTACTGACTGAGAACCCGTGATCCTACTACTATGACGACAAACAAGAAACAACGCATCAGACAAGTAGCCTTGTAGTCATTTAGAGCATGTCCAATGGTAGAGGCAGTATGCTAACTCTTGCATAGAATCTTTCTGTGTAGGGACCACACGACCGTGTCTTAGTTATGCTAAGAGTTAACTCTTGAACAAGAGGTAGCAGTACTCCCTCTCCTCACTGTTCACCATAAAAAAATAATATTTGTTGCGTCTTAAGACCCCGTTGGGGACGCTCTTAAACACCATACCCACCAGTCTCATATTTTTGTGTGCATACTAGTACTTGTCATACTTTGACTGCATGCATTAATAAATTACATCTAGAATTCATGCTAAACAACAGTCAAATATATACCTTGATGGAATCAACTTATTTTGCTACTACTATGAAGAAAACAACTCTCCAATGATTTCTCCTTAAAATCATGTCTACGTACGACTCATGTCTTTTGGGACACGGGTTCTCCTTAAAATCATTTGCTGCTTGGGCCATAAATAGGAACCAAACTAGTGCGCTTGGGTTTTACTATCTGACGAATGGTTAGCACAGTCATGAGTTTAATGATCACCATTACAACATCTTTAGGAAGGAGATAGCGAACTAACCGAAAAAGCTGCCTTAAAAAAACCCGAAAAAGCTAAACTATGCAAATTATTATCATGGCCAACTCTAACCAAGCTGCACTAATTATTAACAAGGATAGAAGTCAACAAGAGTGGAAGTCGTTACTTTTGACTGAAGTAACTAAACAACAGATATGAGAAGCATCATCCCACCATCCCAGCTGGTATATATACTCGCACTATTCAGGTGCATCCACACCAGGTGAATCGTCATGCATTCCGCCATCTCTTGTCCACTAGAAGATCTATATTAGTTCTTTTTTTTTAAAAAAAGCTTAGATTTCTTTATGCGCTGTTCCATGAATCTGTTTAAGCACTCTACCCGTAAAGAATGGTACAATTTAACGGCACCAGAAGCAATTTTAAGCTATCAGTAAAACTAGACACAAAACATTTCGTGATCTACCACCTCCCACATCCCACAATTTACGCCAATATTCCTTAGACGCCAATCCGTTAACTGTATGATATTTCCGTACAACTGCCACACGGAAATTGACAATTTCAATTGACACAACAAGACACATGAAAGTTCACGTGGAAAAAATCCTGACTTTTCAAAACTCCACCGTACTTAAGTCATTTTCATCTTTGTTAGGTGGAGAGATTCCATCAAAGAATTCAAAGCAATTCCTGTGGACCAAAAGATCGTCTGAAAAGTCAAATTGATGTCATGTCTATCCAGCACTTGCTCCTCTCTTTTTTTTTTTTTTTTTTTTAACTGGGCATTTGCTCTCCTTAGACGCCAATCCGTTAACTGTATGATATTTCCGTACAACTGCCACACGGAAATTGACAGTTTCAATTGACACAACAAGCCACATGAAAGTTCACGTGGAAAGAATCCGGACTCAAAACTCCAACGTACTTAAGTCATTTTCATCTTTGTTAGGTGGAGAGATTCCATCAAAGAATTCAAAGCAATTCCTGTGGACCAAAAGATCGTCTGAAAAGTCAAATTGATGTCATGTCTATCCAGCACTTGCTCCTCTCTTTTTTTTTTTTTTTTTTTTTAACTGGGCACTTGCTCCTCTTGGTTACACACACTCCACGCAATGCATAAAGTGTATTTCAAGAGGGACATTATATATTCAACGACCAGGCATCCTGCTAAAAATTTTGCTTGCAAGTAGTAACCCATCGTATATTAGAAGGCCTTTGTTTGGCTCATTCTTCTCTAATGCCATGCAGACTTTTCCAAATAAAACTGAGAGCCTGCAACAAAACAGCGCTGCAAACTTCGATCACATAAGTATTTTCTACTTGTAACCGACTGGTCGGACAGAGAAGAAAGTCGGCATATTTATCTTGAGCATTCCTATTCCGGTCATTTTTTGGTTTATATTTGGAATAGAAACTGACCCCTTTAAGGATCAGTCGTGGTCTTCTAGACTCTACCAAGAGTCTGGACGAATTTGTTGCTTCATCCAAATGTGTAAAAGATCATAGTCGCCCGCGTGAAACACTCCGCCTGGGGAGTACGGTCGCAAGACCGAAACTCGTATGGAGGACTTGTGAGATCTTTCACTCTTCAACAACGAAAGCCTTGAGGACATCTGCGATGTGTTATAGGGACGTCTCGCGGTCTTGCTTCTAGAGTACGTACAGGAATATCCAGTTTAGTGCCTAACCTTGCGTGCTCCGAACTTGTTCGTGAGGAAGAAAGACTGCCTTCTTCGTTCAATGAATCTGCATACCACCAAGGGCTATTTGAAAAAAGAAGTCTGAATCCGTGTCTTCTCTGCCATTTGCAGCTACTTTCGCTACCTTCTCTTCTTGTTATTATCCCGACCCATTACTTTAACATGTTAAACTAAAGTGGAAAGTATTTAAATAAACCAAAATAATGTAGCCCCACTAGCCCGATCGACCAACATATCTGTCTGGACTAAGACACTTCTTGATCCACATGTGCGGTGTGCCCACTGGAAGACTTGGTCAGAGGTACACACCGCGGCATGCATGACTGAATTGCGTGTTGGAGCATTGCTGGTACCTCTAAAAGGGGGAAACTTATAGATGCCAATTGGTTCGTGCAAAACTGAAACAAGAAGGCTAGGGGCGTTGTCCGAGAGCAAACCAACTAACAATGCCGCTGCCGCTGCCCCTGCTTGCTATCCTGCTTCTGCTTCCGGCAACGGCAGCAGCCGCCATGGATCCCAATTGCCCAACCAAGTGCGGCGACGTCGACATCCCCTACCCGTTCGGCATCGGCGCCGGCTGCTACCGAAGCAAGGGCTACGAGATATTCTGCATCAACAACAGCGCGGTGCTCCGGTCCGAGACGCACACGATCCGGGTGACGAGCCTGTCGGTGGCGCCGGCGCCGGAGGCGAAGGTGAACTTCCCGGTGGCGTACCG